>LOJH01039899.1:0-14739 GCA_001685095.1 Ellobius talpinus | reverse complement strand
TTGGTCTGTGAATTGTAGCATGATTATTCTTTTCTTAACAGGAAATGTTCACCTATAAGTGAGTACATACCATGTTTATCTTTATGGGTCTGGGTTACCTCACTCAGCATGATTTTTTTTCTAGTTCCATCTATTTGCCTGCAAATTGCATGATGTCACTGCTTTTAATTCCTGAGTAACTTTAAAATAGTGACATATTTCAAATGTTATTCAAATACATTACATTTGATGAAAAACATTGCAGGATATAATCAGGATATTGTTATCCACCCAATGCCAAAGGGTATTTGGGATATGAGTAGATTTTATTTGTTTGTCATATTCACAGTCTTTTAACTGAATATATCACACATAGCAAGTAATGAATCTCAGTTATGCCAAATATAGCATTCATTTAATCAGAGTTGCTTCTGTTTCAAGCATTCTGTGAAAAAAATGAATTTTAATATTTTGTAAATTCAAAACAGTGTGATTCTATATTTAAAATATGTAAGTATATGTGTATATACTTTTGAATTATATATTTGTGTGAATTTGTAGTTTGTGTGCACATTTATGTATGTCTAGTTATCATTAAATTGTCCTAGGATTCTTGTAGCTAAAGTGGGAAAAACGCCACTGAAAGGAAAGATCTAGGTTTTACTGAGCTACCATTGGACATATCAGGTACTAGTGTAACTTCCTGAGAGTATTATCCTCATGTCTAAGAATTTGATAGCATTTCCTTTTGTCTACACTTCTGTTGGTTAATTTGAACATTTCCTTTCTGACTTTTTTTTGCTTCCTTATAACTAATAAATAGAAATGCATCATTCTAATCAAGGAAATAGTTAACCAAGAAGACATTACTATCTTAAATACACATGCACCAAACTCTAGTGCAACAAATTTCATAAAAATATATTACTAGATTTAAGGGCAGTAATTAACAATTCATTAATAGTAGGTGATACCCTACTATTTTCAATATCCCATTTTCTTCAGGCAAAAAAAATAAACAAAGAACATCTGAATTAATTGGTATCACACATCAAGTGGGATTTAACAGATACCCACAGAATATCCCACCAAAACACCAAAAACAGTATGGTGTACATAGTAGCACATAATAGCTTCTCTAAAATACATCATATCCTGGGACACAAAACAAATCTTTACAACGTCATAACAATTGAAACAAATCCATGTATCCTACATGACTCTAATGTAATAAAACACACAATTGACAGTGAACAACTCTATACAAAATACACAAACTCATGGAGGTTAAACAACTTTTTAGTGAGTGGCAAACATGTCAAATTAAAGATCAAGAAATAGAAAACAAAACAAAACAAAAAATCCAAGATTTCCTGGACTTAAAACAAAAATTGAACACAATGAAACTTCTTGGAGATTTTAAAAACAGCCCAATAAGGGAAAGAATACAGAGCTCTAAGTAACAACATTTTTTAAAAATCAGTATAAAATATGAATAAATGATATAATGATGCACCTCAAAATTTGAAGAAATGAGGACAAGTCAAATCTTAACCCAGTCAATGGCAAGGAATAATAAAAATCTGAGAAAATTTTAATAAATCATAGAAAAGAATACAAAGAATCAACAAATATAAGAACTGGTTCTTTGAAAGATAAATAAGCATGACAGAGTTTAGGCCCAACTAACCAAAAGAAATAAAGAGAATATTCTGTGTTAACAGAATTAGAAATAAACAAGGGAACACTACCACATACAACAAAAAAATTCATAATATTAAAAAGAAATATTTGACAAATGTGTACTCCTCAAAGTTGAAAAACCTAAAACAAGTGGATGGTTTTCTAGATTCCGTCAAACTTCTAAAGGTATACCAAGATCAAAACCAACAATCGAAATAGCCTCATTACAACTGAAGAGACAGAAAGAGACTAAAACATCTTCCAACTAGAAAAATTCCAGGTCCCAGTGGGTTTGTAGCTGAATTCTCTTAGACTTTTAAAGAATATCTACAGTCAACCCTTCTTAAACTTTTCAAACAATAGAAACAAAAGTACTCCAAACTCCTGATACTAGTACCTCTGTAATGACCAAAATTTGTTAAAGACAAAATGAAAACAGTCAGTATCCCTGATGAACATAGATCCAAAAATGCTCAAGAAAATGCTTGCAAACAGAATATAGACATACTTTAAAATGTTGTTTTAACCTGAACATGTTAGATTTATCCCTGAATGTGAGGATGATTGAAAATACTCAAATCAATAATGCAAAAAATATGTATAAATACACTTAAAGACAGAAATTAAATGATCATCTCAGTAGTTTCACAAAACCCTTTGACAAAAATCAAACATGACTTTGTGGTGAAAGTCCTAGAGAATGCAAAAGAAACACCTCAATATAATAAAATCTATATGTGAGAAACACAAAGCCAATATAATTCTATGTGGAGAAAAACATGAAGCAATTCCAATGAAGTTGAGAATGTCATAGGGCTTTAATCTACCCCTACTCTTTTTCAATACTGCTCTCAAATTACTACCTGGAATAATAAATCAAGAAAAGACAATTAAAGGGGTATAAATAAAGAAATAAATCAAACTGTCCCTATTTGCAGATGATATGATTTTATATATAGGAATTCCACAGGATTCTACCAGAAACTTCCAGGTAGGATAAATTAATTCAGTTGTGGAGTGAATACATATTTTACTTGTACAAATCAATATTTCTTCCATACACCAGCAAAAACACAAAGATCATAAACATAGTCCCATTCACAATAATCTTAAAGTAAATAAGATACCCTGGCATAACCATAACCAAGGAAATGAAGGATTTCTCCATTGAAAATCTTAAACTTCTGAGGCTAGAGATAAAGACACTAGGAAATGGAAAGATTTTCCATACTCATAAATTGCAAGAATTGATATTGTGAAAATGACAATTCGGCGAAAGGATACTTGCTGTGGAATTATGCTCTTGTACACTATAAAGACTTATCACTTGTATCAGTTTAATAAAATACTGAAGGGTTAGTAGTCAGAAGGAATTATAGGTGGGGCGACCAGACTAGAAGAATTCTGGAAAGAGGAAAGGCAGAGATGCAGTAGCCAGCCAGATGCAGAGGAAGCAAGATGAAAATGCCTTACTGAGAAGAATGTACCAAGCCATGTGGTTAAACAAAGAGAAGAATTATGGGTTAATTTAAATTGTAAGAGCTAATTAGAGTAAATCTGAACAAAAGGCCAAACACTTTATAATTAATATAAGCCTCTACATTTATTTGGGACTAAACAACTGCAGGACCTGGAGGAACAGAAACTTCCATCTACAGATATTTATAGTTTCAATGCAATCTCTATTAAAATACCTACCTCACTATTTAAATGTAAAAAGCTCTTCTAATATTCAAATGGAACTACAAATGACACCAGAAAGGGAAAAAAACCTGAGCAAAAGGAACAATTCTGGTGATTGCTATCCCATATTTTGAGATATATTGCAGAGCCATAGTTATAAAAACATTATGCTACTGCCACAAAAACAGACATGTAGACCAATGGGGGGAAATCAAACACTCAGACATAAATACAAACAATTTCAGCTATTTAATATTTGACCAAGTTTCAATAAACATATGTTGGGGAAACAGAAAGCTTCTTCAACAAACAGTGCTAGAAAAACTTTGTTCACATGAAAAAGAATGAAATTTGATACATATCTGTCACTTTGAAAAAAACAATTCTAAGTATATCAAGGCACAATTGTGACCTGAAACACTGAAATTGCTAGAAGAAAACATGGGCAATTCCCTATATAATATAGGTTTGGATAAGGAGTTTCTGAATAAGACCATTTATTCAAAAGTTAATGCCAACAACTGGCAAGTGTGACTTCATAATACTGAAAACCTTCTGCACAGATAAAGAGGAAATTAATCAGGTGAATATAAAGTTTACATATTGGGAGAGAATCTTGTAAGTATGAGCTAGATGCTTGTTCATCCCAGCCTCCCAGAACCAAAATAATCACACAAAACTATATTAATTTAATTACTGCTTGGCCCATTAGCTCTAGCTTCTTATTGGCTAACATACATCTTATTTTAACACATTTCTATTAATCTGTGTATCGTGACATGGCAGTGCCTTACTGGGTAAAATTCCCAGTGTCTGTCTCCTGTGGCTCCATGGCATCTCTCCCCACTCTCCTTTCTCCCAGCATTCAGTTCCATCTTCCCTGCCTATCTAAGTTCTGCTCTATCAACAGGCCAAGGCAATTTGTTTATTCATTAATGGTAATCACAGAACACAGAGGGGACTCCCACATCACCTCCCATTTTCTATTTAAACAAAAAGGAAGCCAATACCTTAATCAAGATATGAAATACATATACACAGCACAACAAAATTGACTTTAAATTTGTATCAATAAACCAAGATCCATACCAATTCAAATCTCTATAGCATATCCCCATTTAAATGTAAAGAAACATTTATAAATATTATTTGGGAATATAGGCATAGTTCTTCTACAAACTGCTTCCTGCTTTTTGTTGGACAAAGTATTTCTTGGGGGTTGTTTAGAGAGAACTTTCTGGGGGTCTTGGTCTGTCAAACCACACTAGTCTGGAAGGATTCCAGAAATTTTCATCCTCTGTGGAAACAAAAGAACCTCTTTTCCAAAGCAACACATCCTTAGATCCAAAATTTTGAAATCAAGAAACATTTAAAATATTTATGATGGTTTAGCTTAGCAGCTCATAAATGAAATTTCTCTCTGTACTTAGCTCCTTCACAGTAAAAAGATGAAAGAAAACACAATAATATACATAATCCAGACTGTGTATATTCCATCTTTACATGGCTATTATATTTTTACTCTATTACTTTTTAATATTTAGTTTATCGTTACTCCTTTAATCTATGACTGTCTTACTCTGTCTCTTTACAGACTTTGTTTTATTTTTTTAAACAATTTGCTTCTTTTTATGACTTTCTATACTCTTTATATTCTATCTTGCAAGAATACGTACATTTTTTAAACACACTGTGACACATTTAGAGGTCTTTTATGTCTGAATCTGTCCTTATTGAATATCTGTAATACTTTTATGACCAGAACAATTTTTATGCTAAGTGGGTATGGATGGAGCCAACGGGGCCCTGCCTGCTTGTTCTGTGCAGTCAAACATGTAGAGGCATGTTCAATGCCTCTGTAAGTTGCACACACCACCCCAGTACCAAGTATGCAGTGGGTCTATGTTAAGCCATTAAGCTTAAGCTGTTTGTAACATGGTGTTCACAGAGCCATTTAAATTTAAATGCTCCATAGCTGGACCTCCTGAGAAAGAGTTAGAACCATTTGTGCTGTCGAACAAGGAAGCCACCATTTTTTTAAAGAAGCCATGCAGTTTTTTACTGCAGACCTCTTAAAGTAGCCACGGTGCCCTTGTTCACTGCAAGCCCAAGTAGAAAAAAAAATGTGGCTACCAAGAAACTGTGTCAAACTTTGTTCTTTTTTTGACAAAAAAATACTTTTCAAGCTCTCTCAGGTTTTATGTGGATTTAGGTAGCACATGTTGGAGTGCCAGTTTGTAGTAGGGAGGCTGCTTGTTCATTTCCTCACTTCCCAGACTCCCGAAATTACCACACAGTATTAATTAAATCACTGCTTGGCCCATTAGCTCTAGCTTCTTATTGGCTAACTCTTACATTTTAATTTAATCCATCTCCATTAATCTGTGTATCACCACATGACAATGGCTTACCTGCAAAATTTCAGCATGTCTGTCTCTGACAGCAGCTCCATAGCTTCTCTCCGACTCCACCTCCTTTCTCCCAGAATTCAGTTTAGTTTTCTCCACCAAGCTCTGTTCTATCATATCATGGGCTCAAGCCAGTTTCTTTATTAACCAAAGGTATTCACAGCATACAGAAGGGAATCCCACTATATATATATATATATATATATATATATCTCCATTCTATAGGCTGTCACTTTGTCTAAAGGGTTTTGTCCTTCACCATATAGATACTATTCAGTTTCATGGGGTTCCATTTATCAATTATTGTTTTCAGTGTCTATATGTTATTAGTGTTCTGTTTAGAAAACATGTATTTGCTCTTAAACCCTTGGGCACATACCCAAAGGATGTTCCATCTTATTCTGGAGACATTTGATCAACCAAGTACATTGTTACTCTATTCACAATAACCAGAAATTGGAAACAACCTAGGTGACCTTCAGTAAATGAATGGTATAAAGAAAATGCAGTACATTTAAACAATGGAATATTACTCAGCAGTTTAGAAAATAAAACCATGAAATTCTCAGGTAAATGGGCAGGGCTAGAAGAAAAATTATCCTGTGTGAGGTGACCCAGAGTTGGCCCTGACTCAGAAAGACAAAATGATATGTATTTGCTTAGGTGTGCATATTTTAGCTGTTAATTAATTGATATTAAGCTACAATACATATATCCATGGAGGATAAGTATAGATTAAGGTACCAGAGGAGAGGGATTCTCTTCCTTGGAAGGAAAAATAAAATAGATAGTTATGGGCACACTAGTGGGAGAGTGGAATGTGATAATCAAATGAAGAAGGGGAGGAAGGAGAAGAGAAAGGGGGAGAATACGGAAAGAGACAATACTCACACAACTCATTGAACACCAAGGAGTTGAGCTGGTGCTTATTTAGAGCCTTCATCACTACTTACTAGAGTTCATGGTGTTTAAAGGTATTCTGCATACTACCAAAGGAGAAAGATAAACACCAACCTGGTTACAAACCTTTCAATCTACAATGGTGATCTATCTGCAAGGTAGGTTGGTGCAATAGTGGTACAGAGCTTATGGAGTAACCAATCAATAACTGAATTGATTTAAGATCCACTCCATGTGATGAAACCCATACCTGATACTACTTTGGTAGGATGTCCAAGAACCTGAGACTAGATAGGCCTGGAAGCCAGTTGAAACCAAAAACTACTATTCTTCAAAATAAAAGTAGCAATAACATCACTCCGAATGACCTTCTGCTATATTCTTAGATTAGTGCCTTGCTTAGACATCATCAGAGAAGCTTTCTCCTACAGCAGATGGAAGCAAATACAGAGACTCACAGCCAGACATTATGCAGAGAGTCAGCCTTGGAACTCTCAACACTAAATGGGATGTCTCCATCAAATCTCTCCTCCCAGGGCTCAGAAAACTGGAAGCAGAAAGAGTGTAAGAGCAGAGGGGATAGAAGACACCAAGAAAACAAGGACTCTAATACAAGATAACCAATCCATACTAAATTAAGAGACCCTGGCAGCATGTGTAGACCCTGCACAGGGCTGTACCAGATGGGGTCCTAGAACTGATAAAAGTGGACATATGCCCCAGCACCTAATCCAGAAACTGTGTCCAGCTGATAACCACTTACTAATGAAAAATTAGTTTTCTCCAAGGGAATCTCACTGGGGAAAAAAATAAACCTGTCTTAAGAGAAGGCTACACATCCAGCAGTAGACGTCCAGCATGAAATGAACTCAGTGGCACCTTGGAATGTTCTTTGTCTTATAATGTTGAGTCAGAGGTCAAGGTTTCTTTTTCTAACTTTAGAGGTCCTTTGTGTATTTATTATGACTGCTGGTTTGGTGTTTTAATGGAATTACTGGGTATGTGTGTGTGAAAGTGTGTTTCTCTGTGTATTTATGTTTCTTGTGCTTTTCCTTTGGTTTTTAATTATTTGTTTGTTTTCTCCTATTCAGAGTTTAGTTTGTTGTACTTTTAAGACAGGATTTCTTTGTGTAGTCCTGGTTGTCCTGGAAATTGCTCTGTGGTCCAAGGCGGCCTAAAACTCAGTCAATCTATTTACCTCTGCCTCCAGAGTGCTGGGATTAAAGGTGCACCACCAGAGCCTGGCAGCCTGGTTGTTTTCTAAGAAAAGGCAGAAAGAGTATGGTCGGGGGTAATGGGGGAAGACCTAGGAGGAAAAGAGAAGAGGAATAATCAGAATACATTGTTTGAAAAGAAAATCTACTTTCAATAAAAGAAAAAAGGGAGAAAGCTTCTGCGCAAACATAGATGTATGTTAGTCTGTAAAGAATTTGTAAATAATTGTTTTAGTGTACATAAGAGTTTAAATGTGTTTTCTCATGTTCCAAGTTGTTTGCTTGTAATTGCAGAGTCCCTAGGGTGGCAGTGCTAGAAAACAGTGTAAATTCTTAGGAAGTGAGGTCTGGTGGAAGGTCATCAGTTATATGCCCTAGGACAGTTCTACGACTTCTTGAATTCTCTTTAGGTGCCTGTTATAAATGAACAAATAAAACACCTCTCCAGTTCACTCTGCTACCTAGAAGGAAACATGACCCCAGGATCCAACACTGTCCCCTGCCATGACCCTCTTCTGTTCACCATGAGATTCTCACCTGCTCTGAGCCAGTTCTGGCCTGACATTGAATTGCTGAAAGTGCAAACAATAAACCTCTTTTTTTATACGTAGGTTACATCAGGTGTTTCATGATAATAATGAAAAAAAACTGGCCAGTCAAAAATAAAAACAATTTAGCAAGTTTAAATTCTGGAAAGGATGTATTCCCATGGATACAAGAAGGGAAGGGAGTCAGAGTAAAGGTAGAAGAATTACCCTTGGAAGGGAAGGAGTCCAAGGCTTGGAAAGCTGAACAAGTGGTAAGGTATGAGCAGAAGACTGGATGAGTGTAGCCATCACTAGGCCTGCTGTTGAGAATTCCTGTCTCAGCCTCACTATGGAAGGAAATACAAACACAACTGTGAAGAGGACAGAGGTATAGGGCCTTCTATGGTAAAATCCCTGAAGGTTTGTGGTGTCTGCATGCTAGGTGCCAACAACGTTATAACATGAACACTGAAACTATGTGGCTGAAGAGCCACATTGTGGCTTTAAGATTAGTTGCAGCAACCAAGAGCACAGCACCAGGAGAGCAGATTCTACCTGTAACTTAGCATCATGATATTTTCAACTAAAGAGTTTTTTCTAGGAGGAAGGTCACTTTGGCCTTGATGGAATTTTTAGAAAGGTTTAGAAAAAAAAACTTATCTTTGTAAGAACAGGCTTAAGATACATAATGAAAGAAATATCTGGTGACTAACAAACTGATACAAGAAAATACAAGAAAGGATTTTTAAAATTGTGTGTGTGTATTTTTATTACTTCTTTGAGAATTTAATATAATACATTTTTTATCTGATATACCCTCCCAAACTTTTAAGGATATATAAAAAAATCTCTCAGACTGTAGAATATTTTTTGTTGGGATGCTGCCCAAGTTAGTTGGTCACCTCATATTGTCTAATTCTTGCTGCTGGCCTGATTCTTCTGCCTCTCTTGCCAGAGTGTTGTCAGAAGACCGGTCCTGAACATCACAGAGTGATCAATGCACTCTTAGGACATGCACTGAAACATCAAGGGAAATGTTGCTTCTGAGGATGCTGGGTAAGTAGAACCCAGAGGCCACAGAGGATCGCAAAAACCTATAACTAACATGAGCCATTATTGTAGAGCCCTGCCCTCTGGCCAGAACCCTCACTATCATCAATACAGCATCTGTGACTATGAATAAGAGACCTCAAGATCAAGGGTCTCTTCATGCTCTTGAAGCGAATATAGTGCTGAGGAGGATCATTGGAACTTCATACGAGATCCACTCCCTCCCTCCTGAGCCTCCTAGCCAGTTGTAGGATTCTGCTCCAACTGCACATTGCCGCATGGTCTCAAAGATGCTAGAACATGCAGACTGTGAAATATTAGCAGAAGGGGGAACTGTATCTCTACAAGTAAGAGAAGCCATCATACTGGGGTGAGACTTTTCCGTCGTGTGATTGCTCTAGGATCTACTCCTGTAAATAATCATTACCTGTGCTCTGCAAGTTGTCCCGGTAAATTCATTGGCCTTCTCAAGAAGAACACTGATGGAATCATACTTTGCATTGTGGTTGGAGGCCTATGCTGGGGGACCAATGGGAGCAGAGAGTTGACACAATAGCTATCCACTGGGGAAATAAATATTTTGATTTGACAATAACTCTAGACTCTTTACATTTTTCTTTTCATTTGCTGGGTGTTATTGAACTAAGTACTATGCAATTGCTTATACCTGGCATTTTCTATTTAAATATAACTCAGAATATTTTAGCATAGCACACTATTACAAGAGTATCATAAAATAATTAAAGCTACTATAAAATACTCATTGTAAAATAATTCCTGCATTTGTAGCCAGATTTTTAACTTTAAAGTAAGCATTTCTACTTACTTTAAGTAGTGTTTATATTTTACCTAGTGATAGTACCACTCATTTTTATTTTGATTAAAGATATTTTTACTTTTTAAAAATTCCTTGATTTAGAAATTATCTATTTGTAAAGTAAAAAAAAGTATCAGCACTTTTTTTACTGATTCTTACTGAGGAAAATTATCTTTTTCTTATTAAAAATTTCCACCTCCTCCCCTCCTCCCATTTCCCTCCCCCTTCCCTCACTCCCCCTCCCCCTCCCTTTCCAGTCCAAAGAGCAGTCAGGCGAGGAAAATTATCTTAAAGTAGGCTCTGTAGATCAAAAGTTTATTTTTATTTGTTACAGATTGCAAAATTTCCTTGCAAAAGTTTTGTACCCATTTTGTGTAGAGTATGTGTAATTCTTACAAAGGTTTTCGGTGATCATGACCAAGAAATCTAATAAACAATCAAAAGCAAACCACCGCATGTCAACCAAGTTTTAGAAATGAATGCAAGGACTTCCTGCGTGCTCTTTAGTAACAGAGCTAGTAGAAGGAGCTACCACCATCAACTCATAAGGACAGAGAAGTGGCATGCAAATGTGTTGGTTAGCCTTCTCCCCGCTGCCATCTATCACCTGCTAGGTACAGTCTAAGACATGAACAATAATTCATCAAGGAAGACAGACTTCTATGGAGTTTCAGAATAGCAGAATAGATAGACACACACACAAAAGAAACACAAAAGGTTAAATGATTATTTTATTGCCAGACTGAAAATAATTAAAGGCGCTGAGGTACAGAAGTGTTAATGCCATACGAGGAGGCCACTTCCCTGAAGAAGAGTCTCCTGAACTTTAATGAATACTGTGGAGATTTTTACCCATTCAAAAGAAGAAGGAATGCGTTATAAGGAGTGGCAATAATGGTTGGAAAAGTCAGAGAGTGGGAGATTGGCATTCTTGAGAAAGCAGGAGACTGCTGGACTGTGGTGGGCTTGGGGGTGAATGGGCTGTGAAAAGCAAAGGGAAAGGAGACCTGAACCTTTGAGACATTGCTGAATCGTGGCAAACGTTCTGAACTGTGAATGACTTGGGAGACGTCACTAGAAGATCTCAAGCAGCAGGTGGGCCTTCACAATTCTCTGAACATCAGTTATGGATGAAACTTTTTTCCTGAACATTAGAAAAATGTTGATGTGCCAGGACATCCAATAAGAAAGGGCACTTAGAGAAAAAGTGTGGGTTCCTAATATGGGCTTCTCAATGTATTGACTCACTCTGAGGTTAACAGAAATAACTAGTAAAAACAATTGAACCCTCCTCTCTTCCCCTCCTTCTTCCTACTCCCCTCACCTCCTCTCCCTCCTCCTTCCCCCTCTGCCTCCAGCTGATGAGGAAGCTGGCCCTCCCCTTTACCAGCTGCAACTCTGGGGTAAGCAGGCCCTGTACCTTGGCTGGGCAGGACAGTGGAGCTGTTGACTGTGGAAGGGGTGAACTTGACAGACCCAGCTGCCTCCTTCATCTAGTGGACAGACCAACCCAGCAACCATCCAGGTCCAGAACCAGGGTTATGAGTTGGCTCACCCCAACAACCACCCTATCTGTGATCTGCTGGAGCATGTGAAGGGGCCTGTCTTATAGATCCAAAGCTGCAAGATCTCCATGACCCAGGGCAACAACAGGATATCCATTCCAGTTAGGGCCCAACATTCATAGTGTAGCTGAAACCAGAGGCTTCAAATCAGACCAATGACTCTTTGAAGCGAAAACTTGCAAATAAATATAAAATACATATGGATAAAAGGCTTTACAATGTGACTCACTGTGTCAACAGTACAGTTGCCATGACAAGATCAGTTTATCTTTGTTTTTCTTTTAAATTTTATCTTATTTTGGGGGAAATATTGCAAGGGCAGAAGTCAGATACAAAAGGATGGGGAAATGGATGGGTTTGAGATACATGATGTACAAGACACAAGGATTGAATAAAAGATGTTGGCTTTTCCCATGGAGATACTGTAAATTCTATAGAGCCCATGGAATTCTACTTTAGAGGACTGATATCATCCCTCACCACCTGTTCTTTAAGCCCAGTATTCTGGTCCCTGGATATTTAACATGTCTCTGTCTTTTTGAATTCTCATGTCCTGCAAGCCTTTAGCCTGATTGCTCTCCCTCCTTTAATGCATCTTACCACATTCTCCTCTTTGTCAGTCACTAGTCAAACTCTTTCTTTTTTAATTTTGATGTTACTATTCTTACCCATCCCCATTCATATCTGTCACCCATAAGAGTGCTGTTTGAGCTCATAGCCTGAAAGGATACAACAATAATGTGCAACCAACTTAAAATGTCTTGACCAGAAGGTGATGGTATAGGAAATTTTAGGGAATCCTGAGGATGTATGTGGTAAGAGCACAATCTAGATAGAATTGGGAGAAGAGGAATTCAAAACTGAAAGACATCTATTTAAACCACTGAAATAACAACAACAAAGGAGTCAAAGAACATGACTGAAGTCATGATTCATCCTCAACTAATCGACTTAGTCTATAATGGAAGTGAAAATCACCAAGATAGCTTGTGTTTGAGAAAAAAAATCCAAAGTCCTACTTTTTTAAAGGAATTAATGACCATACTCAACCAAATGAATGCATGAATTAAGGAAATTTATTCATGACCTCAGCAAGACAGTTTCCAAATTGAAACAGTTAATGAATTGTGGGAGAAGGTGCAATGTAAGAAAAATCCAGCAATGTAATTACAACACTGAAAAACACAAACATACACACTTGATGTGAAATTATTTTTCATTTTGTTCTTGTTTTTTTTTGATGTGAAATTATTGATCAAATAGAAACTATGTCAGAAAGCATAATTAACGGTCAACACCACACAGAAGAAAAAGTTTGATGGATAGAGGGCATAGTGGGATGATAATACAAATGGACATATAATATGAAGAAATTGAGGAGCATGAATGCAATTGCCACAAAGTCTAGCATACATTCAGCAGACCAACCTGGCAATTCATGGTGTAGAAAAAGGAACAAAGCTGAAATCAAAAGGAAAGAGGTAGACTGTAAGCCAGGCTATAGTAGAAAATTTCCTAAACTTAGAAAATGAAGTAGATATTGAAACACAAAGTGAACATAGAATCACAAGTAGATATGATTATCAAAGAAAAACAAAGTCATGAAATTTTCAGGTAGGTAATCAGATACGGAAAGAATTATACTAAGGCCACCAGGTCCTAAAAGACAATTACATTTTCTCTCTTCTATAAGGGTCCTGACCTTTAAATTCTTTGTTTTGTGTGTTTGGCAGAGAGTACACATGAAACGGAGGAAACTAAAAAATAAGCCATTGGCAGGGTGGGGATGAATTTAGGAAAGGGAAACAGAATATAGGTGAAATAAAAGTAGAGAGGGTAGTAACAGGAGCAAACATGCGTAAGGAGGTAGTGGAGCAACAGAGATGGTGAGATTAGGTGCCAGGGGATGTCTGACCCCCAAAATGAAGTCTGTATGAAGAAGATACTTGAGAGCCTATGAACTTATAATTTAAGTTAAAAAGAAAAAGAGGTAAGAAGAGGGGATGTCAAAACATATGTGGGGTGAAACATTAGGGGCAAAGCATACGGAGCTAAAGCTTAAAGCAGGAATGGGGTAAGGTGTGTAAAAAAGGACATGGTTGGTTTAACAAAACTAAGGTAGTAAGAAAGCTTTTTAAAAAGCAGCTTTTAAGGTAATTCCAAATACATTTAAAGTAGTTTTAACAGAAGTACCCCACATTAGTAAACCATGCTGCTACCAAAAGATGATTTATTAAATGAAAATCTTAATGCCAGGCACAGGCTATGGTCATTGGGTATTGGTTAGAGAAGACCCAGAGGTACCAGAAACCTTACAGTTCATTGCTGTTGCTCTTGGTTATACACCGTAACTAGAGGGCAAGACTTTGTTGCTGAAGACACCGCATAGTTTTGGTGCAGGACACGGAGAAATTGGTCTTGAACTGACCAGGAAACTCTCCTTTCTGGATATCTTCCATAATGCTGGAAGGGGTTGTGCGTACTGCTGGAGAAAAGACATCAGTGGTCGTAATCAGCACTGGGCTCTATATGTGACAATATGAATCTCCCTGGAGAGTAAGACTTTGGGGGAATAATCAACTGCTCTTGTGGTTGGTTGAGTCCTACTTCCCAGGAGGGGATTCATGTCTGCTTCTGTAAACATGCTCAAATCCACAGCTACGAAAGACCGACCATATGGAAGAAGCTATTTATGTTGGTTTCATAAATGATCAGATTGTCAAACTGCCTTTGAAATGTTTGTGTTTATATTCATATATTTGTTTTTCTACAAACCTTGATTGTAGAAGCTTCTTAATACAGTGGGGGAGTGGTTAATTCAGAAATACATTATTGTTCAAGGCATTAAGAATAAGTGAGCTTGGGGCTGATCTAATGGGAGCTCACCAAAGCCAGCTGGACTCGGACTGATGG
>LOJH01039897.1:0-14739 GCA_001685095.1 Ellobius talpinus | reverse complement strand
TCTTCTGGCCTGCAGACATACACACAGACAGAATATTGTATGCATAATAAATAATATTTTAAAAAGATATGATACGAATTGTATATTCAAAATACAGTGAAGGCATGGTTAGTCCTTCTGGGATAAAGGTAGGAACTGAAAACTGATCTACCGGGGTTGGACAAAATGTTTTTAGTTTAAGTGATGAACAATGAAGGAGTATTTACTTGATGAAGAAAAAGGAAATAAAATATGTACATTCAGAGAAGAAACAGTAAGACCCATTCAAGGGATAGTTCAGAATGATGTCAGTATGAAGAACTGAGGATGGAGCAAGGAATTTAAATTTTTCTTATTAATTTTTTAACTTAAATTACATTGTGTAATTAATTAATTAATCCCAACACTCAGGAGACAGAGGCAGGGAGATCTCTCTGAATTTGAGACTAGGCTGACCTACAAAGAGAGTTACAGGACAGCCAGGGCTGTTATACAGAAAATCCTGTCTCAAAAAACAAGAACAACACAAAACAAAATTACAGTGTGTGTGTGTGTGTGTGTGCGTGTGTGCTTGTGTGTTTGAATGTGTGTGTAGGTCAGAGCACAACTTGGGATATCAATTCTCTTCACCATGGAATTGAACTCAGAGAGTTAGACTTGGTAAAAAGTGCATTTACCAAACTGACCCCTATTAAAAAAAATTATTGGTAAACTACTTGAAGAAACAGTTGACATGACAGTATTGCTGCCACACATGCAACTCCTACCTAGATTTAGTATGTCAGTATTTTGAAGCTGTGTCCCCAAATTTTCCTCTTTCTCTTCATCCTTAGGAGGATATCATTACTGTGCATGAAATTTTGTTCTGCATGCACACACACATGCATGTGTGTGTATGTGTATGTGTATGCATGTTGTACATGTATGAACACATGTTTGTAAACAAACATGCAGGGATGCACATGAATGCATGTAAGTGTTGACATCACATGTCTTTCTCAATTATCTTCCACTATTATTTACAGAGGGAGGGTCTTTCCCTGACCTCAGAGCTTGACCCTGGGTTTTCAGGCTCCACCTCATGAGCTCTGGTCTTACAGATGGGCTGCTATGCATTTCTGAATTTTCTGTGAGTGCTGGAGAGATGAACTACAGATTTGCACAGCAAGTGCTTTACCCACTGAACCATCTCCCCATCCTTGAATTTTGGTTTTGAAATGCATGTATGGGTCAAACAACCTATGCTTCTGCTTTGTATCTTTAGATTGTTCATCGTATCACATGAACCCGTTAAAACTGGCTTTCTTGTGTATTTGAAATGTATTTGTGACAGTTCTCCCTTATGTTGCTTCTATCAGGGTGTTTATGACACCAACTGGGAATGAACGCTATCCATGTTCATACATTTGGGTCAACTTCACACAACCTAAGTCCCCTGGGAAGAGCATCTTGGCTAGGCTGACTGGTAGGTGTGTCTGATGGAGGGATTCTCTTGATTATGCTAATGGATGACCTGTCCACTGTGGGTGGCACCATTCCCCAGGCAGGGAAATCTAGGTGATAGAGAAGCAGAGAATGTGGGTTAAGCACTATCATGAGTGCATCAATTCACTGCTCTCTGCTCTTTACTGTGAATGTGCTGTGGCTAGCTAGGCTAGCTGCTTCACGTTTTTGCTATCTTCACTTCCCTGTTATGATGGACTATAACCTGGAATTGTGAGCCACATGAACTTTCTCTTCCTTAAGTTGTTTTCCCCATGGTATTGTATCATAGCCACGGGTAATGAAAGTAGGATTTACATATTTCACATAGTTAAGTGTAATACTTGGAGGAATCTAGAGATGATGAAAGAATAAAAGTTAACTGTGTGATGTATGAGAAAAAACATCTCAGATCACTGCTAGATTGCTAGCTAAGATGACCATGTGAGTCACAGACAATGAGGAGTCTAATAAAAGGAACAGGCTTGAGATGAGGCCAGAAGGAAGACAGGGCATCCATTTGGGTTGGAGCTCAAGATGATAGAAGATTCTCTGAGGGCAGTTCAGTGTGGAGACAGGTCTGGAGGAAGATGTGGTCCAAAGACACAATGTTAGCCTTTTAGTATAGTGTAACAGAGTTACCACAGCATAACAGGGTTACCACAGTGTAACAGAGTTGCCACAGCCTAACAGGGTTACCACAGTGTAACAGAGTTACCACAGTGTATCAGTGTTACTACAACATAACAGAGTTACCACAGAGTAATAGAGTTACCAGAGTAACAGTTACCACAGCATAACAGTGTTACCACAGCATAAAAGAGTTGCCAAAGTGTAACAGAGTTACCACAGTGTATCAGTGTTACTACAACATAACAGAGTTACTACAGTGTTATAGAGTCACCACAGCATAACAGTGTTACCACAGCGTAAAAGAGTTACCATAGTGACAGCAGTTATAACTCAAGGGGTAGGTTGGAACACACAGAATGCACATTGAATGAAGAGAAAAGACCAAAGACCAAACATTTCCTGGGCTCCAAATTCCAAGGCAAACAAGACCCAAGGTTGGAGCTTCCCTGTCGTGCTCTTTTGTTGGTGATCTAACAAATACTTGCTTGAAGATAATAGTGTGGAGCTAAACCACTAGTTAGCCATAGAGGACAGGCAGCGGTAGCACACACCTTTAATCCAACACTAGGGAGGTGGAGACAGGAAGGGATATGGGTGGGCAGAGAGGAGTACAGGGCTGGGAGACGGGAGCTCAAGGCATTCTGTCTGAGGATTCCTGGAGATGGGATCACCCATTCAGTTTGAGGATCCAGTAGAGATGAGAACTAGTGACTGGCTGGTCTGCTTCTCTGATCTTTCATCATCGGCTCCTATATCTGCCTCTGGGTTTTTATTATTAAAACCAATTAGAATTTGCACTACACTTCTTTTTCTATCTTCATTGAAAATGTTCCTTTCCCAAAGTTTGTATTAACAACCACAGCCTTTGCCCTTAAGATATTTAAAGCTGCTTTTATCTCAACTAATAATAACTAACTACTAATAATCAATAATAAATCAATAATTTTTTTTATCATAATAGTGATATAAATATTGAAGGATGAAGACTTGAACTCTCTAATGAAACAACTGCTGTTTTCAATAGTTACAAAACCTACCCCAAGGCTAAGGTACGGTAAACTGGCTCAACTCGGTAGGTAAGATGCTGGCTGTACAAATATAAGGATCTGGATAGGTACAGATCTCTAGAACCTAAATAAGAAACTCTAGTGCTGAGGACGTAGAGACTGGGGATTTCTGGAGCTTGCTGCAAGCCCCTCTTGTCAGCAAGAGTTCCAGGTTTAATGAGAGTTCTTATTCCAAAATAAGGTGGAAAACAACAGAGAAAGACATCCAATGTTGGCCTCTTGTCTACACACACACACACACACATGCACATGCACATGAACACATGCATGCACACATGCACATGCATATTTGCACCTGCACACATATTTGTGTATACATGTGCACACAAAAAGAAAGAGAAAGAAAGCAAAGGGAAGGAAGGAAATCTACTCCAAAATGCACATTTAAAGTACAAGATTGGAGTTGGAGAGAAGGCTCAGTGCTCAAATGCAGGAGAGAGCCAATAAATAGAAGCAGAAACTCTGTTCTCTCTTTTCCAGTGCCAATAGATTGCCTTCTTCTGGATCATCTGGGTCACTTTCAAAGCTTCTCCAAAGACACCATCTGACCTCCTCCTCCATGTGGGAAACACACATTGTATTTCCATCTCTCTGAATGTGGCCCTGGTCACTCTTTTCCAAAAGTTATTTAGCACAAATGAAAATAAAAAATTAGACCTAATTCAAAGTGCCATCAAGAAATGACTTGCGCTATGACATGGGAGAAGGATCAGCCAGCAAAAGGCTTGCAGATGCAGGGACCTGAGTTTGGATCTCTGGCACCCAGTAAAGGCTAGGTGGGTACAGTGCTCATCCCAGTATCAGGAAGTCAGGGAAAGCAACCCCTGGGCAAGCTGCATCAGTGAGCTCTTGGGCTCAGCAAGACAGGCTCCTGCCTCAGTTAATGACATGGAAGGCCATTAAAGAGGACACCTGATGTCAGCTTCTGGCCTCTACATTCACACACATGTGCTCCCATGTACACCACACAATACAGACACACTACATACACATACACTCATATACACTCACACACGAACTTGCATACTAAACATCCACATACATTCACCCAAAAAGAATGACCTGAGCCATTTGAAATGGAATCTTATTTTTTATGTACCCACCTCCCTCCTCCAATGCCATCTCTAATCCTTGAGAACCACTAATGTGCTCTTCATTTCTATGATAATATTGCCATTTTGAGACAGCCATATAAATGAAACCAGAAATGAATCTATACATTCAAAGTTGTTTTGGTGATCAGCTTATATCACTCAAGATAATACCCAAATTTTTACATGGATCAATAGTGGTTTCTCCTTGTTACTGAGTAGAATATCATGGTATGGATGTACCACTGTTTTTTATTTGTTTGTTTTTAAATAAATCACTCCTAATAGAACATTCTTGTTGTCATTGGGGTTTTTGATATCACTATAAAGCTGCTGTGAAAAATTCATACAGCTTTTTGTGTATGCAGAAGAGTTTGTTTTTAATTTGGAATAAGTGCCCAATGTCTAACATGCTGAACAATTTTTAAAGAAATCGTCTGCCATGTGTTCCACCAGTGATTGTTGGAGATGCCTGGGACTTGAGAGTAGCAGTGTCCACATCTAATTTGAGCACTTGGCAGCTGAAGGATGGGGGATCTGGAGTTCAAGGCCAACTTGGCCTACATAGCAAGACCAAGTCTTGAGATAAAACATAACACACACATGCAAAAACCTGGAGAAATCCAGCTTGAATTTCGTTACCTGTCTAGGGGGATTCCGGTTATCTGTGGGAGCATACTGCCTCCTGTTGCTTTCTAACTCCTAACCAAGAACTAAAACTCCAAAAACCTCAGATGTGATCATGGGTGAGCCTAAGTGAAGGAATATTTTTCCCTAGTGGTCATTTTGTGTATAAATGAAGCTCTCGCCTGCACTTTCTCCCCCTTCCTATTACAAGGCTGGTTCTTTGGAATCACATCCTATAGCAGTGGTTCTCAGCCTGTGGGTCACACCCCTTGGGGTTGCGTGTAAGATGTTTACATTACGACTCATGACAGTAGCAAAATGACAGTTATGAGGTAGCAAAGAAATAATTTTATGGCTGGGGAAACCACAATACGAAGAACCGCATTAAAGTGTCGCAGCATTAGGAAGGTTGAGGGCCACTAACCTATGGCTTTTCTTTCTCTCAGTGAAGAGAGCAGGGCCCACTTAAAGTACAGGAGGTTTTTCTTTAAACTTAACACTGATCAAAGTGCTTAATGTCCCATTTGTCCAGCTCTCAATGCTAATTAGAGTCCCTAAATCCAATTTCTCCAGAATATTGGTCTCGAGCACGTTAATACTCTTTCCTGTTTCGTCTTCTAAACAAATGTATGCTTAGGATCTTCAAAGATAAATATAACAGGAGACATTATTTTATTTCTTTTTAACAAATTTATTTAAACAACTGAAATTCTGGGAATTAAACTTGACATTCTTCATTTAACAGAGACTTCAAGTGACAAGAACTCATTGCAGTTAATACAAGAGCCCGCAGACTCTCAGTCTCCTAAATTTGATTTAGAGTGGAAAGTTGTAGGGTTTTCTGGCTTCCAGGAGTGAGATGCATGCAGATTTCTTCTTGGCCCCAGGTCAGGGCTTGCTCTCCATGGCTCTCACCAAGCTTGACTCCCATGCCTCTAATAGAAGTAACCCAGCAGACATATGCTGTGTGAGACTTACTGGGGAGACATAACACAGCCATTACTCACCCCACATAGAGAACTCATGACAGACTGCAGTCACAATGCTGTCTAAGTTCAGTTTGGTGAACCAATGGGTTTCTGTTGGGGTTTCTTTCAGATGCAGGGATGGCTCAAACGCAGTTACATCTCTGAAAAGCGGGTGGACTCTCAGAAGCTGCAAACCAGGAACTCTCTGCAGGCAGCTCCACAGGCCAGGGAGTCTCCACTCAGAAGCTCCCCAGCTCTGAGCTGCTCCCCCAAGAACTCTTTACTGCTCCCACAGGCTTTGAGGAGGGGCCCTCAGATATGTTGTGAGATTCAGTTTTTCACAGACTTGGGAAGTTTCTTTTCTGAGTTTGGGCCACCCTCCTCCTTCCTGGAGGAAATGTTTCAATCTGGAGGAAATTGCTGTACAAATGCACAAGGGCCACAAATGGAGAGATCCCCTCAGAGCCTAATGTCTTCCCATCATCCCCAGTGCTGAAGTAAAGGGCTTATGCACTGTGAAGGACAGTGAGGTAGAGAAAGTTTAGAACAGAGCTTTGATAACAGCAGGAAGCTTCTACAGCATGAGGCTGGACTGAGGAACACTAGCCACACTGGCTATACCCTCTTCCCTGACCTCTAGTCAGAGAATATAGTGATTCAATGGGTCAAGAAGCTGAATTTCGTTCACTTGTTTTTGTTTTATGTGTACAGATATTTTGCCTGCATGTATGCTTGTGCACCATGAACCTAGCTGGAGAGGGTGTTGGATACTCTGACACTGTAGTGACAGACAGTGGTGAGATGCCTTAGAGGTGCTGGGAATTGAACCTGGGTCCTCTGGAAAAGTAGCCAGTGCTCTTACCCTCTGGGACATCTCTCCAGCAAGCTACTATTCTGAGCCTCACTGGTTAGGGTGGGTCAGGCTGGAGGAAACGCATCAGCCCACATAAGGAAGCCTATCAGTAAATGCAAACAGCTAAACACGTCACTGCCCAGTGCTATGAAACTGCTGTTCTGCTCACCTAACGTCGCCCTGCAGACCTTCGTTACAAAGTCAATGCCTGCAAAGACAGGAGTGGATATGGAACCAGCTATGCAAATTCCCTGCTCTCTGCTCGAGAACTCTGCTCCTGGCCGTCATTCCAGGACCCAGGTTATTTGGACACTGCCACCTTTGCAATGTGACCCCCAAAAGAAGCCCAGAATTGGAGAGGCATCTCTATTCCTGTCAGCCAGAAAAGGGAGAATGGTGGGCCTGGAGGAGCATATCCAGGAAAACTGATGCATGTCACCTGGCCTCAGGTTCTACTGGAGCCCATTACCTGACTGCCCAGCAGCAAGGAAATCGTGGAGACAGGGCCTGTTGGTGTGCAAAAGGGTGAAGAGAAGCTCCAAGCGGCCACCAGGCAGTCAATGGCAATCACTCACATACCAGCCTCCAGCCCACGGTCTTACACGCTCCGCCGATGTCTAGATAAGGCTTCTGATAAAGAAGGGACCCTGTGAGCCTGCGCACTGAAGTCTGCAGGACAAGTACGAGCTGGTGGGGATTGGACTCCATTAGTCCTCCCCACAAGGAGCAGGGAAAGTGTGCAGCAGCCCTTGCAGTCTCAAGACCACTCTCCAGAGGGCTGTTTCCCAGTTCTGGAAAACGTGTCAACTTTTCTACCAGACGGGAGTACAAATGGGACAGAGATGAGTTTCCAGAAAATTTGTAGAGCATTTTGCTCGTCCCACGTGGCGTTGGAAGTGGGGATAGGAAGTCAGTTCTTACAAACAAAGGGAGAAGAAATAACATAATATCTGTCTTCAACAGACCGCAAGCCTCTGACTCTCAGAAAGCGGAGGGTGTCCTTGAGGGAAGTTCTCACTGACAGATCACAGAAGCAGGGGAGGGGAGGGCTCTGAGTGCCACCATGCCACCTCCACAGGAGCGCCCTTACACAGGTGCGTTCCTTTATTACTAACCCACCCCCTGTAGAGGTAAGAGCTGGTGCGGAACCAGAGCGTGCAAATTCGCTTCCCCTCTGCCCTTGGCCCAAGGGCAACCACACAAAATGGGATTAATTGGGATTATGGGGGCTTTGGCTGCTTGACTGCTACTCAAGGATGAATGCTTAATTTATGTCTCAGTGGTCTTGACTCCTGCCTGATTAAACCGGCTCATTCAGACTATTGTTTGCCAAGGGCCTTCCTTTCGGAGTGGCCACAGGTGGCGCTTTTCTAGGGCAGACTTTTAGCCTTGTTGCATACAGTGGGTGGCTTTAATGGATTGCAGTGATACCACCTTTCCCTCAGAAATAGCTAAAAGCGCAAACAAATTCAAAGGCTCTTCCTGCCATGTTTCAGGGCTTTTGTTGTGATGGCTGAGTGTCAACAGGTGTGACTGTTTCCAAGACTACTATAATGGAGGCAGAATTGGAACTGGGCAAGAGAAAAGAACCCTTATTAGAAACATTGCCCCTGAAGAGAGGTGTCAATATTGACAGATGCCTCACCTCCTCTGTTTTAAAAATTACTTGTCTCTCTCTCTCTGTCTCTTTCTCTCTGTCTGTCTCTGTCTCTTGTATGTGTGTGTCTATCTGTCTGTGTCTGTCTCTCTCTGTCTTTATCTCTCCCTTCGTGTGTGTGCCCTGTGCCATAAAGGTCACGGCCTTCAAGAACCAGTTCTTCCTCCTATCACGTGGAATCCTGGGATTGAATTAGAACATCCAACTTAGCAGCAAGTGCTTTTCCCTGCTCAGGCATCTTGTTGGCCCTCCATCTTATATTTGAGGCAAGGTCTGTCACTGAACCCAGAGCTTTCAGTTTTGGATAGACTGACTGGCCAGCAAGCTCACAGAATCCAGGTGTCTGCACTCCATGGCACCGGGGTTACAGGCTCGCGCCACCACGCCTGGTTTTCACAGGGGTATTGGATAGGATCCTAACTCAGGCTCTCCTACTTCAGCAAGCACTTTATGCCCCAGGTTGTTCCCTCCCATTAGACACATGCTTCTCTGAACTAAAAGTTGCTCTTGTGTCAGGCATGGGCTTTATGGTGCCCCAGAGAGAATGGAGCTAAGGACCACCTTATGATACTCCTGGGCGGGTCTGTCCCCTGGTTTAGATGAGGGGCTTGGGTTCATTTCTGGAGTTCGCTGCAATCTGCCCCCCACTGCTGTGGTTTGCAGTGATGGGGAACGACAGCAGTTCCTCTTCTGCCTGCTTTAAATGAATGCTGTCCGTAAGCCTGAGCTGCCTTGATGCGTTTAGCCATGGGGTTGACTTGCCTCAAGTTGATTAAGCAATTTTTGGCCAATTTGATATTTTCTTATTGCCTCGACCCTCAGGGTTGTCTAAAGGGCCAAATTGATTTGGGCAAATCCATCCGGCAGTGTAAAGACCTTCATGCTATTTCCAGAAACCACACAAACCTGTTCAGAGGCAGATAAATTCTTAGACTACAGAGACCAAGAAAAGCATTTTGATCAAAAGGAATGTTTTAAGAAATTGTTGTCTGGGACCTTTTGGCCTAAAGAAAAATTAAACTTGTGGCTTTATCACACACTGATATGATAGAGACTTGTATACTAACTGCATGATATGTAATTACTTTAATTAATTAGTTACTATAATTATAGGAACTTGTTTCCCAGCATCAAGTACAAATTGCTACAGGGTCATGACCACCGTCCTGTATTTTATGTTGTTTGGAATAAAGTAATATTGATAAGTAATATCATTTCTCCTGGCTTTGTGTAAAGAAAACAGTTTATAAAGCAAAATTCTTTACCTGAGAAGTCCACCATATCATATTTTGGAAAATGTGTGGTGGAATACTCAAACTTTGATTTCGATGAGAATTCCATCATTTTAAGGAATTTTATGGGAGATGCAATTATGAGCATATTATGGTGTTAATTAAATATTACTTTAACTTTTATAATGTATTATCTCCTGAAAATACTTTGATGATAAAATTTAGGATTTAATCAAGTGGGGAGCAGATGAGAGTGAAATTGATTAACTCAATCTGACTGTGAGAGAGGGACAGAGGTCCCAGGGAAGTAGAGAAATGAGAGCATATGAGTTTAGAAGGGAAATTAGGCAGCTCCATCAAACAACTTAAAAGTTGGAGAGAAAGTAAAGATGTTGCAGGATTCAGATTTAGTAAAAGTGAAGGCTGCCATCTGTCCTGATGTCTGATGAAGGCCCTCAGGGAGGACACGCTAAGGCAGGGAGAGGATGATGCCCTGAGCATCATATGAAAATACCTGGGGTACGTTGACTGGCAAAGGTCCATCCCCAGAGACCGTGTTTGTAAGTAAATAATGTTGCTTGTGTGGGGGGGTGTTCTTTTTTTCATTTCCTTTTGTTTTGCTGTAAGAAATCATACTGGAAATTTTAATTTAAATTTCAGATTTTCCATTCAAGTGTGATCCTGGGTTAAAGAAAAACTGGGGTGACTAAGTGAGTAACATTAAAGTAGAGACTTTTCGGGGGCTTCACATTACAAGCACGCTGCATTACTACCCACCCTTCACTATCTCTCAGATCAATATCTAAATATTGGCTAAGTGAAATGGCGAGTGACCACCCCTGTCCCAGACTCCAGGGAAGGCTGAGGTGTAGAGCCATATCAAGGGAGAGTTGGGATGTCAGTCCCCAAATCTGGTCTCATACCTACTTTATACAGTACTCCCTTCCAGATCGGTCGGTCGTGTAATTTCAACTTCCTCTGCATGCCTGCGCTTTCTCAGGTTATTCCTCGACCACAGCAGGAGCCCACTGTGGGGGCAGGGGTGGGAATCAGTCAAGATGAGCTAGGCTCAAGAAAGACATTCCCACTATGACCTTGGGTTGCTGGACCTGTCTAGGCCTCAGTTTCCTCATCTAACTATAGAGGGAAGCCTTGGCGTTGTCAGAGACAAAACGAACCCAAGACAGCATTCATAACAGCACCTGGCCTAGCAAACCTGCAATAAATATTAGGAGAATAAACACCATTATGCTGGCACTTGAGATTCCGGTCATTGGAAGCAAAGAAGCCTACAAAATGAGATCTGATTTTTCTTGTGTTAACACTGAGACATTAATTTTTCGAGCTGATACCCAGAATGGACCTTGAACATTAACCTAATATACCAAGAAATAAAACCGCTAGTCAAAATAGCAGGAGCATCATAAAATATAGATATTATCTTTATATATTTTTAAATGCTTACAGCAAAATCACTTCTTTTCATTACATGTTTATGTAATGAAAAGATTTCACATAGCCACACTGATTTTAATATCCTTTTAGTGGTTGGGAAATGTATAACAATCTTCATCTTGAGCCATGGCTGCTAGGTTTCTGTCTCCACGGAGATGGGGAAAAGCCATTCTCCTTTTTGTCTAAGCTCTTACAAAGTACCCAGCTCCAAACAAGTTTTGGGTTGTTGGTACAACTCCAAAACCTAAAGAGATAACAAGAGACAGAGGTCAGGCCCTTCATCACGCTGCTGAGCTCTATGGTCTTCGCCTTTGATTTCTGTCTATAGTGTAGTTTGTGCGATGCCTTCAGAAGGTAGCTGGGCCATTAGTGGTTCCACAGTCGCCGCCCTTTAGTTGTTATTTGTTTCTGGGCCACCATTGTCTGCCTTAGACTGCACAATGTGACAAGCGCTGCATAAAGCCAGAGAAAGGCGCTGCTGCAGCTGGAGAGACGCATTGGTGGCAAAGAGCATTTAAAAGCCACCTCTTGAGGGAGCGAAGGCAGAGTCAGGTGTCACAGAACGGGAGGGAGAAAGCCCCCATGTGGGCGGAAGTCGGAAGTGGCGGGGAAGAGAGCAGCGTGCACTCTTCAGAAAAGATGCTTTGGCAATCTCCAAGGCCATCAAGGACGCAACCAGTGGCAGTGGAGACGGGCTGTCGCACTCTCAACGAACGGAGCCAAGGGATGACTCCTGCTTTTAGAATTTGGGTCTCCTCCTCCTTCAACCAATGGGCTCAGGTCCTGCTTCCAAGCTGCCCACTACATAGACGTTAGAAAATGGGTCTCATGAGGAACTTAAGAAACATCTCCAACAGTGGACTTAGAGCACAGAAAAAGATGGATTTCTTTCTGGTTAATAAATAAATTTTGAGGAAACAGAGAAAGATATTTAAGATAATAAGTATATTAGCCAACAATCTTTGGTGGATATCTTTACTTCTAAAATTTGTTTTATTATTTTATGTGTATGAGGGTTTTTTTTGCCTGCATGTATGTGCACTACCGGCAGAGGCCAGAAGAGGGCGTCAGATCCTCTGGGGCTGGAGTTAGAGATGGTGGTGAGCTTCCATGTGGGCACCAGGAATTGAACCCCAGTCCTCTGACAGAGCAACCAGTACTCTTGACTGTTGAGCCATCTTCCATCCCAGCAGTTTCTACTTTTAATATTCTTGGTAGAACAATAAGTCAACTATACCAATCACAATAAAAATGACATTCCTTCTGTGCATCAACTAAAGTTAATTATTTTTTTAAATGTGTCTCATTTGTGGAGGGCTAAGTGAAGGATGAAGTGGAGGCAAAAAGATCCTTGCGGGCTGCCTTTTATAAAGCAGACAGGCACTTCAGTGAAATACAGTATTGACTCCTGAGAACTTGGCCTTTCTTTATTCTTACACCATTTATTTAAAGGAACGTGCTATTGCTATAGAGGACAGAGCAGCCTTAAGTGGCATGAAGTCAGCCTGTGGCATCCTTACCTCTAGGGGTCAAAGAGCCTAGCATTGTAGATGAATTTAAAAGGGGGCTACGGCAGCTAATATTAACGCTTGCTGCCATGCGTGTTAAAAGGCTGGTAATCAGATCTCACGCCTCAGAGAGTGAATGACGCTGGCGATAGCAAGCCTTCTTCTCTCCTTGCCTCTCCTAGACTCTCATCTCCCAGCCAGGACACAGCCCCAAGTGGGAGGGGATGCTGGATGCTTAAATTTTACCACAGCCCTCTGTGGCTCAGGACCTCAGTGGGAACCGTGACTACCAAAAGGAAAAACAAGAGTCTAGTTCCTCAGTCCTGAGAGAGGAGCTCCTGATCCAAGAAGGCTGTGAGTTCTAAACCTGGCAAGCCTGTGACTCCTGGTGCCTGAGAAGGCACCCTCTCCCCCATGTCACTTGAGCCTCACTACCTGGAAAGGGTTGTTAATCCCATATCCACTTTCTTCTTTTATTACCCTCTCTCATTTCCCAGTCCTTCCCCCTCCTCTGAGATCCTCCTCCTGGGGCCAGGTGGTCCCATTCTGTGGGGGAGGGGAAAATACACTGCAATGTCTGGAGGCCCTGAGAGACACCATCCCTTCAGTGCTTCCAGGAACTTCCCAGGAATGTGGACTGAAGATCAGCTGTGGTGTCTGTCAGTTCCTTCATGCCTTCATCTTTTCTATTGCCCTCTCTACTTGACTACTGTGTTATCCCTGGTGGATAGACATGCTGATTCTCCGTAGCACAACCAAAGCGAGTCACACACTACTCTTGTGCCCAGTTGCCTCTCTGGCTACCCTGTCTGTTTACCCTCTGTTCACAGAATGCATCTCCTGTTCTCAGCCTGGCAGATATCGGCCTGATTCATCCTCTGCCCTCTAACTCATCAGGGTCCAAAATGACCTCCATGCCATCTCATGTGGCTTCACCCCTCATTGTAGGACCATCTACCCCCTCCTTTTTTTATTTGCATCTGAGATGCCTCCTTCCCCTGGATTCTAGCCCAAATCTCTCACCCATTCATGGGTCCAGATCAACCCTGAGACCCCTTTCAATTCTACACTCTTTCTGCAAGAAGGATGCTCTCACTAGCCCAGCATGGTACACCGTGGGTATGCCAAGTTCTCCAGTGTGTAAGTCCAGGACTCTTGCATCCATGGCCCTCTCTTCCTGTGTCCCCCAAAAGTGTCTCAGGTGCAAGATGGCCAGATGTCCAACTCTCTGATCCTCTTGCTGGCTGCCCCCTTCCAAATCTCAGAGCATCACCCCCATACCCAGAAACACACATCATCTTTTTCTTTCCTGTATCATCTATTAAATTCATTATCCTATCCTCAATTTTGGTAGAATAAACCTTGAACAAAGCCTGCCAGACTCTGTCCAAGGCCCTTCATCCTCCCTGCCATTGCCAACCTCAGTCTCTCACTGTCAACCCCATCCCGATAGGCAAGGCCTTTAGTTTCTAAAGATAAAATGGCCTTTTCTGGATAGACAACTCCAGAAGGGATAAATGCCAGGCTTTCATGCAGCCTCAGCAGTTGCATTCCCCAAGTCTCCTCTATAAACCCCAAGTCTCCCCTTCCCCATCGCTGTTTGGAAGAGACAGTCCCATCTGCTGGGGCTGGGCCTCTTTAAGCTGCCTCACAGAACAAGCTCCACCCTGAAGTATTTCAAAGTTCCATTCACTTCAAGGCCACCACCCATGCGAACACCCTCATCCTTCGCTGTGGCCATACAACAACCTCCTGGCCATCCTCACTCCTTCCTGGGCTTATATGAAACCTATTCTTAAATGAAATCTACTCCTTTACTCAAAGGCTGAGATGTCTTTATGACCACAGGTTAATCCCATGGTTTCTCTGTTTAGGGTTTTCTAGTTGCAACTCAATTCACCCACACCTACAAGAATCTGGCCCTACCCCCTCCACATCCGCCCCTGTGGCCCTGTCTTGTCTTTCTAGGTCCTAAGGCAGTGCTCACCACCCAACTTCATTTTAGTTCCAAGCTCTCCCCAACCTCGGGCCCCACTGTGTCAATCCTTCCCCTTGCAATGTCCCTTCCCCACTCTCTGCCTCACTGGCTTTATCAACTTTTCTCATGTCTCAGGTAGAAATGTCACTTTTTCTTGGGAAATACACTTGAACACATTGGCACAGGAGACCACTTCCTAAATATAATCC
>LOJH01039895.1:2602-14739 GCA_001685095.1 Ellobius talpinus | reverse complement strand
AGTGTCAACATTACTCATTTTAAAGGAGAATAAGAAACAAAGAATATGAAATATTTCTTTTAAAAAAATCTAATTGGATAAAGAATTTGTTTGTGTTCCATTCTATTAAGTCCAATAGAGTTTATATTACTATGTGTGATGATCTGGAAAGTATTAACAACTCATGTCCCAAAGGCTTGGTCTTTAGTTTGGTGGGTGATGGTAGAATTTATACCATTGAAGATCTCCTTGGAAGGGAATTTTGGAACTATATTCTCATCTCTCCCTTCCACTTTTCAGAAGCCACAAGGGGAAGAGTTTTCTCTACTAGACCACAACATGCTTCCTGCAACATGGTACAACACATTCCAACAATGGGCATAACAATATATAAAGTGAAATCATAAACCAATATAAACTTGACTTTATTAGTTTCATTGCCTGAAATATTTTGTTACAGAGAAGTTAAACTAAGAACATAAACTTTCCCCAGCATGGAAGTCCTTAAAGTTACTCAAATTGAAAAAAATTAAAATAAACATCAAGTCTTAGAAGAAACTAGATAGTAATGGAATGTAGCTTCCTACTACAAATAATAAATGCACACTGAACAATGGCAACACCAACACTCAAGGGGTGAAGGGATCATAAAGCTGTGAGAAGTGAAAAGGAAGAAACGATTTTTTTTTTGCTCTGAGAAGAAAAGACTTGGGATCTAAGTTCACCAACTTTAAAATGTTGAATCATTTTGGAAGAGGCAACTTCAATTGAGAAAATTCTTCCATCAGATTCCATAGTAAGAATATATTTGAGGCATTTTGGTAACAATTGATATGGAAGCACCCAGCAAACTGGGGGTGGTTTCAACCCCTGTGTGATATTGAAAGGTCTCTGATAGAAATCTGAGCAGATCAGTAAACAGTCTTTATCTATGACTACTTTAGTTTCTTCCTCCAGGTTTCTACCTTGAGTGCCTTTCCTGACTTCTCTTCAAGAAAGATGACAAATGTATGCTGACATAAACCCTCTTCTCCCCAAGTTACTTCACTCAATGTATTTTATCACATCAATAGAAAGTAAAATAAAACATTGTGTATCTACTTAATTTTCCAAATGACTATAGAAAATCATTGGCAAGTATCTGTAAGATTCAAAGAAATTTGTATACACTATTAGCATAGCTGATCAAAGGACACAAATTTCCAGTGATACTTAGAGATTACATACACAACTAAGAAGCAGAAAATAATGAATGTGTGCTGGGAAGCTCGAAGACATTACTTCAGTTATATAGCTTAGGATCACAGCTAGGGGATAACAACACAACAGAGAGTTGGTCTTCCATCTCGATTAACATTATCAAAGTAATTCCATACAGGCAGACCTGTAGGCCATCGTGGAAATGACTCTAAATTCTTTCCAGTTGAAAGAACTAGTCAGTACAATTTCCAAGCATAGAAACTATAGCATGAATAATAAAAACCCAAAGACAGATATTGTGGTTCAAGCTAAAGATCCTAAAAGCAAATCAACCAAGCCACTAGAGAGCTCTTACCTCTATGAAGTCTTCAGACTGAAAGAGAGTGAGTTCCTGTCTCATCCCACTTTATGTTTGTCTCTAGTGATGGGGTTAAACGTGTGTACCACCACTCTCTGTCCTCTGTGACTAACTAGTATGGATGATGGGATTAAAGGTGTGTACCACTATAACCTGGCCTATACGACTGACTAGTTTGGCTATTGGGATTAAAGGTGTGTGCTACAACTCACAACTTCCTGTCCTGTATGGCTGACTAATGTAGCTGCTTTGTTCTCATATCAGGCAATATGTAAGCTTTATTTATTAAACCACAAATAATATACCATATTTCTCCATTTCTTCTGAAATAAAAAGGAAGCCTATAGCTAATCTAAGAAAATCTATACAATGATTACAATAACTAAATATAATATATACAGGCAATAAATACATCAACAATATCAATTTATCACTTGACAAATTCAGAGAAAATGCTGCATATCAATCTTATCTTAATGAATCCAAAAAGATGTATTCACTTTCTATTCTAATTTGAGTTATCAAAATATATTTTAATGTCTCTCAAAATTTTATACTTTATACCTCTTATTAAGTTCCTTTTCTGAGTCTAGTAAACAAGAAAAACTATAACTATCTAGTCTTCAACTACCTTAGAGGCCCGAGAAGGAAATAATTATTAACTGTGTAAGCAGGAAATGCAAGCAAGCAACTTTCAAAAAATTTGAGAAATGACAGACATAGCTGGCTACCTGAACAATAACCCAAAGTTTCTCTGCAAAATTGGAGCATCCATCTTCTGCCTACAGGCCTAGAACATTTGACATACTTTTCTGAGAAGCAGGATATTCTGAAGGGATGTTTTGACTTTTCTTGGCAATATTTGACAGTCACTCTCTTTTATGTCCTGCTTGTTCAATTAGGACAGCTACTGTCAGCTGTCGAGACAAGGACATTTTCTTGCCCAGTATATTTCTTTTGCCACAAGGATAGTAAACTCCATGTGGAGGGTTTTTTTGATGCCCATTATCTTCCCTGAAATAGACTGGTGTTGCCAGGAGAAGACATGTCTCATTTCATAAAAAAAGAAAAATAACCCATATTATTAAAACATATTAAATCCCATATTCTGTAGATCTCTGAAGTGTCTGAAGATGACTTGGAGTCTAAGTCTTTGTAAACCTATTTTATAGCCTATCCAATTAATAGAATCTCCTTTTTGTATTTTTTTGGTGTTGCAGGAGCAGTATGTAATCTCCAACAAGACAAAATTTTCTTTATTTCTTCAAACATTCTTTCTAAAGTATCTACATTTGAATCAGATATAAAATGTCATCCTTGTAGGCTATAAGTTCAGGAAATTGTTTACATATTATTTCAAAAGGCTGCACTACAGATATTGGCAAAGTGTGGGGCTATTTAACATTTAAGAGAAACTTCTATCGATATCTGTTAGAAGGCTGAGAATTATTATAACTTAGTACTGTGAAGGCAAATTTTTCTCTGTCATTTTCTTGTAAAGGTATAGGTAAGAAACAATCTTTTTAAATCAATAACTATAAGAAGCTATCCTTTAGGCAATATAGAAGGCAAAGGAATTACAGACTTTAGAGAGCCCATTGAGTAAATCACTTTATCAACAGCTCTTAGATCTGTTACCATTCTCCATTTTCCAGAGGTTTTTTTTTATGACAAATACAGGAGAATTTCAAAGGCTGGTAGATTTTTTCAAATGCTGAACATTCAGTTGTTTCTGTACCAGCTGTTCTTAAACATGCAGTTTCTCTGTTCTTGGATGCCATTGAACAACTCATTTGTTTGTCAATCATTTTAAAGGTAGGACTGCTGGTACATTTGAGAGATTAGTAACTATTGTGTGCCCTGTTCTTGTATAAGCTAAATGGTCAGTGCCTGTTATTTATAAAACTTTCTAGTATTTTTTCCAAAACATGTTAATTTTGGTTTGTTTCTATGATTAGGGTAAAATTAACCTGAGTATTCCATTGCTGTAAAAAATTCTATCCCCTCAAATTCATTCCTATGTTAGCTATATATATGGCTTGAATTTTCCTCTCTATCCTTCTGGCCCTTATACATTTTATGTATCTCGTGCTCTGTTTTATCTGAGATATAGTTCCTATCCCTAAAAGCTGAACATTTACCTCCTGAAGAGGCCAATTTGAATGCCAAGAATCTGGTAAAATTATTATTATATTCATATCCATATCTACCAGACTTTCAATGATGAAATCATTCATTTTTGTTTTTATTTAGGTCTCTGTTCATTTATAGTTTGCCAAAATATTTGCTTTATGGTTTCTCCTGAATGTTTTTTGTTTTCTTTTATAGCTTTTCTATTATCCAGAGCAGTATGGTTTCTTAAAATAGGTATTAGGTTCTTCAGTTGCTTTGGGATGGAGTTTCCACTATGGTTACCGGAAATGACTAAGCAGTATGACATAGGGGCCTATGAGAGGTCTTTCAGGGAATTACCCAATGTCAGAAAATTACCTTGTTGTTCTCCATTCATTAACACAATGCCTGCCTTTGCCCCACCTTCTGCATTATCCAGAAGGGGCAGGCCTTCTGTTTGTATTATGCTTAGAAAAAATATTGTTTCTAGGAATGCTCCATTTACAGTTTATTTTAAGGTGACCTTGATTGCCACAATTATAGTATTTGACATTTTGATTTTTCCTCAAACGTTTTAATATCACCTCTCCTATCCATGCATCATCGTTGTCATGTATTCAGTATTAATTACATCTCATATCCAATCCTCCAAAGTTGCTGACCTTGCCTTTAATGACTTAATTATCATTTTGTATTGAGAATTAGAATTTTCAAAAGCGAGAGATTCAATTATTATTTGTCTCACTTTTGAATTTGCTAACTCTATTTACTGTTGATGTAATTCTTTGTAAGCAATCTGTAAAAGTTTATTTTGGTCCCTCTATTGCTTTAGGTAATGATTTAACTTTCTTTTTTACTTCTTCAATTCAAAGCCTCTACACAGCAGAAAGTCAGGTTGTGAACATTATATAAAGATTGTTTTTCTATAGTAGCATAATATCCTTCTTCAAGAAGTTGATCTTGGGCGCTTTCCATACTTCTAGTTATACTGCACTCTTCAATAAACTTGGTATCTTCTCTGAATCAGGCACTCCACTGTAATTGTGGACCAAGCTAAAAAACAGCTTTAACCAAGTTGATCAAGTCTGTAGGGATATTCTACTACAAACTGACCAAGTGATTAACATTTGCTCCATAATAGGTGAATACATGCCATGTGAGATTCCTTGAATCTCCTCAAATCTGAAATTGGCACAGGACTCCATCCAGCTATTCCATAACCTCTACCATTTGGCAATTCCAGTAAGGTTAATGGATATATTAAGGTTGTTTGTTTAAAAACCTTAAGCTCTTCCTCTCTAACCTTATAATATGATGCTGAAATTGGCACTCCATTAAATTCCTCTGGGTTCAAATGTCTCTGTTATGTTTCATTAAATTCTTCTAAGGTCTGTATCTTGGAAATCAAATCAAACAACTTTTTAAGAGATAAACCAAGAGTTATCAAAACAACAAAATTATCAAAATGATAATTAACAGTATGTCAATCCCAGTGAAATTGTTTATCCCTTTATTTAACTGTTCCATTTTTAAATCATACATTATATAACCATACACAGACCTAACTTTATCGTAATTGTGTCTTTTATTTTCTCATGTGTGAAAAACTCTCCCTTTTAACTAATTCCTCCTTGAAGGAATTTCCAATTTTCTCACCAAATCTGACACATGTGATGATGAAGATGTGAGGTATTACTGCTGCATAGAACTGTAAAAACCTGGAGAGATTTCAGGTCAGCTAACTAGTTTGGCAGCTGCCTGAGAAGGAGGTTCATGGAGAACCTGCCAAGAGAGAAGAAAAGAAAACCTAGATGGTAGGGGGTGACTCAGGCCATGTGCAGCTACTGCCTATGCTGGTGGCTATAAAGCCACCTGCAAATGGCTTTTTCGTGAACTCATACTTGAAATGTTGGTTACCAGGTATAGCATATTTTATTGGGTCTGGTTTACAGCTTCAGAAGCTAAGTCCACTATCATCATTGTGGGAAGCAAAGCAGCATGCAGGCAGACATAGTGCTGGAGAGGTAGCTGAGACTTCTGTATTTGGATCCATAGACAGCAATAAAAAACATGAATTACTAGGACTGGTTTGAGCTTTTGAAACCACAAAACCTGGCCTTTGTGCCCTGCCCTTGCTCACTGCTCTATCCCTGCCACCTTCCCACCCTGACTCAGTGACAAACTCCTTCAATCAAAGTCACATCTACTCCATCATGGCCATGCCTCCAGTCATGCCACTTCCTATGAGTCTGTGAAGGCTATTTTGGACCATTGGTAATTGCTTACCTGTATGGTCACTTGCTGGATAAAATATGACTAAAAAGTGTATGGATGATGGAGTTCAAAATAAGGTTTCAGTTTTCCCACATTTAAGTTACATTCTCTTTTACACTTGATATTAGGTTATTCTGTTTTACCAATGTAAAATATATTAAAGTTCATTAAAGGTATTGATACCATTTGGATCTTTTATAGATTCTAATCCATTTAGAAAGTCTTCAGTAGTCCACATATTATATATATATATATATATATTTTTTTTTTCTAGTATCTATGATAAAGATGGGGATATTTCAAAGTTCTTGTCTGGTGAGTTTACTTCTTTTGTGATTTTCACTCACATTCTCACCTTATTATGTAGCTAAGTTTTATGTATTACAATTTGTACAAATGTTGGTTGATTTAACACCACATCTCAAATATTCATCCAAGTGTTTTCCCATGTTGGTCAATTAATAAGATCATGTTAGAGTTTGGTCATTGCAGTTGAATTATTCTTAAAACGTTTCTACTAATCATTTATTCTTGGTAAAATTCATTCCCTTCCATCTTCTCCTTTACTTTGAGGTTGGTGTGGGAGGTCCTTTTGTCTATGTGTTGCTTTTATTGGTTAGTGAATAAGAAACTGGCTTGGCCTGATAGGGTAGAAGAGAGTTAGACAGGGAGAACTAAACTGAATGCTGGGCGAAAGAAGAGCAGAGTCAGAGAGACACCATAGAGCTGCCAGAGACAGATGCCAGTCAGAACCTTAACTGTAAGCCACACCACTGTGGAGATTCACAGATTAATAGAAATGGATGAAATTAATATGTTAGAGTTAACCAATAAGAAGCTAGAGCTAATGGGCCAGCAATGATTTAATTAATACAGTTTCTGTGTGATTATTTCAGGAATCAGCAGCCGAGAACTAACTAGAGGCCTCTTCCAATAAGGGATTGATTTTTCTTTCCTTTTTTTAAGGACACTGTTCTCAAAATATTGTATTAAATGATGGTTAATTCAGACTTCTGAAATTTTAAGCTCAATATTTGGCTTACCCCACTTAATAGATTAAAATATGCATTTTGGACATTCAAAGCAATATTCAAAATTACTGAATCTGTGAAAGAAATTTCATTTGGGTTTTGGAAAGTAGTAATAGGTACAGTATTGAACTATTATTAAAAATAATTAAATGCATTCTAAATTGATCAATAGAATTATTCCTCCTGTTCTAAAATGTGCAGTTAGAATCATGCATGGGTTAACATAATAAACTGGGTTTGTTCAAAGCAAACAAATTTTATAATAATATGAAGGTTAATTTCATACACAATTATATCAGCAGTAAATTTTTGATTAAATTAGTTCTTATGAATTTGCCAAGTCATTGTGAATCATTAATTCCTCAGTCACTTGTGCAAATCTGTAGTTACTAGCATCTTTTTTCTTTTTTTCTCAATGTTTAAATTTATGCATTAGTTACAATTGTAGTGAAGTATATATAAATATACCAATCATAGAGTGACAAGAAATGAGGTAATATGTATGAAAGCAATATATAATTAAATTAAAATTAGACAATTTGCTTATTTTATGAATAACAGGCAGACTTAACATTTTAAGCAATACACTTTTTATCAAAATGAATAAAACACGCTTCGAAATACTTTTGATCACTTGCTTCAGTTGTGACTCTGCAAAGACTAAAATGCTAGTCATTTTGTCCAATGAATTTGAAGTTCTCAGGCAGTATAATTTTAAAGCAGTGTAAGTCCTAAGCTCATAAGTTATTTTACTCATTTTTTTCCAGATAATTACTGTAATAGTTCTGCAAATAACTCTTAAATGAGGCATTGAAAGGACTTCCATTTTGTAAGTCAATGGCATCTTGAATCTTAGCTTATCTGCTGGCATTAAGAATATCAGTCTAGGAAAATCTACTACATCGATTGTCATGTTTGAAATTTTAATATTTACATGTCCCCCAACAAAGGGAAATAAATATCTTCTGCTATGCTGAATTCACTAGAAAACCATAGCAGAAATCTGAAGGAATTTCTCAGTGCATAAAAGAAAATACTCTACATGCATGAGGACTTGAATTTGAATCTCAAGCACCCATGGACCCATGATTGAGCAAGGTCCAGTGTGTTCTTAACCTAGCTTTGAAGGCATATAGACAGGACAGTCACAAAAGCCTGCGGGACAGCCATTTAAAAACAATGAGTGAAATTTCATTGGCTTTCCCTATCTCAAGGCAATAGGGAAGACAGCCATCAAGAACAACCAACATTGGGTTCTAACCTCCATTACATGGATGCAACACCCAACACGCACTTATACACACACACACACACACACACATACATGAGAGAGAGAAAGAAGAAAGGAAAACAACACACACGAGAGAGAGAGAGAGAGGAGAAAGAAGAAAAGAAAACAACGCACACACGATAGAGAGAGAGAGAGGGAGAGAGAGAGAGGAGAAAGAAGAAAGGAAAACATGATAGTGCAGTTAATATAAAATTTGTTCTAATAGTTTTAAATTTTTGTCATACATTCTATTAACTAAACACATTTACACAATACCCTATACATATTTAATATTAGTGTATAATCTATAAAAATTAGTGTTTAATCCAAACTAAAGAAAACCACTACATTATTTTTTTTCTGAAAAGTGTGTAAAATTCAGGAAAATCTTATATAAGTCACAAACACAATCGATGTCTATGACCTCATAAAATTTTACAATGAGCAGTGCTATATGATTTATAACTAAAAACTGTAAGAACATAAATATCTGCCACAGATACTTTGGACTAGGAGATATTAAAACATATTTCCCTCCATACCCATAATTCCAGATATGAAATCACACCTGCCAGTCAGATAGTGTCTTGGGGCATTTGGAAGTTGAGAGTAAAGATCAAATGTATCCCTCTGTGACTGCTATGAATTTTTGAAGAAATTAATGATGTTCTTGTGCCTGAATTGCTATGGTCATTCTGCTGCACCTTGGACCAATAGGTAGGTGCATAATTCTACCATTTTCTATTGAATCATAAAACTATAACCAGACAAATCTTATCAACAAACTAAGTTAGACATGGGCAACCTATGAATGTATATCTATATTTTATAATATTTTATAATTTATAATTTTATAGTAATGAGGAAAATCTAACTGAGGCTGAGTATTCAGCATAAAGTGATGAAGGCATACACACATAAATGTAAATATTTTTAAAAATTATTTTTAAGAGAGCACTTCTTAATTTAGGAAGGATATCCCTTTTAAAAAATAGAATAATAATAATATTAATTTAAAATAGAATAAAAATAGAATAAACTACCATTCAGAAATCAGTAGTAAAGATCATAAAATGTGATCATTTTGGTGAGACAAATGACCAGGAATATTGCCACATGTAAACTATATATTGCACAAATTCCTTAAATACTATGAGTACAGGGAGAATGAAGGTGATATTAACAGCAATAGATACCCGATGGGAACATATTAGAAGAAAAACATAGTTTATGGCTGATTGGTCAATCTATAGAAGATGCCTGTGTCACACAGTGAGGAAAATGATTTTTCAAACTGTTATATATGAATCCACAAAAAGAATAGATTTGGAAATAACAGGTAACATGATATTTATCATCAAGACACCACATCCTATACTGATTTCCCCACTAATCTCCCCAATGATTCTCCCTATTGATCTCTACATGGATCTCCACATGGAAGATCTTCACACTGAAATCCACATCACACATGACAGTGGCATGCAATTTCTGCTTTGGGAGATATCATGTACTCAGATTAAATGGTGCCAGGGTGAAATAAAAAGTGAATTAGAAACTAAGACCTAATAAGACTGTGATGATAAGGACCCTTTAGTCAGCTCCTAGGTGTTCTATTGCTAACAGTGACTGTACAACTGTTTTGTACTATTTTGAAATATCCTGACAAATAACTCCAGGGCAAATGCATTTTCCCCATCACAATGGGAAATACTAGACAGGCAAGGGATGTTGGAACAAACATTTAATCCCAGCACTTGAAGGGAAGACAAGGGCAGGTCGATCTCTGTGAATTCCAGAGATCCAGAACAGCAAGGTGTCTACAAAGAAGCAAAATGAAAGCAAAAGTTTGAGAAGTTGGGTCAGTGCTTGAGAAACCAGTCATACTGTATCTGTAATGAAGATGAAGAGGCAGTTAAAAGGAATGTGTACTCAGCTTGCTTTTGTCTCTTCATATAGTCCAAGACCTTAAACCCAGGAAATGTGTTCACTCACATCAATTAATAAAGTCAAAGAAATCCTTTATAGACATTCTCAGAGGTTATAATTGTCTGCATCCTGTTCAATAGACAGCAAAAATTAATTACCATATAGACTAAAATAAGACATGAAAGAAAATCTGTTAAGGATGTCTTTCAGTTCAAATGGCATAATGTAAACAATGTGAGAATTCTGGTAATGAGGCAGATGCCAGGCAGAATAAATACATGGACTGTGGTGGAAAAACAAGTGTGCCATCTACTGAGGGAGTTAACTAACTCCAGGTCAGCAACAGGCATTGGGATAATGCCTATTCAAGACGAAATCCATCCTGGTTTGAGTTATGTTTTCTATTTTTTATTTAAAAAAACTACTTTTTGCGTTATATATCAACTCCAGTTCTGCCTCCCTCCCCTTCTCCCTCCCACCACTCCCACTTCCCATCCTCCATTCACTCTTCAGAGAGAGTAAGGCCTTAAAGGGAAGTCAACAAGGTCTGGCATTCCAACTTGAGCCTGGATCAATCCCCCAGCCCACCAAGATTGAGCAAGGTATCATTCCATAGGGAATGGACTTTAAAAAGCCAGTTCATGCATCTGGGATAGGTCCTGGTGTGAATGCCGGGCCACCTCAAACAGATCAAGCCACATAACTGTCACCCACATTTAGAAGGTCTAGTTTGGGTCCCACACATGTTCCCAATCTGTCAGTCCATCATCCATGAGCTCTCACTAAGCTCAGGTTAGCTGTCTTTTTGGGTTTCTCCAACATCCTCCTGACTATCCCTCTTCCCTCTCTTCAACTGAACTCCAGAAGCTCAGCCCAGTGCTTGGCTGTGGGTCACTACATTTGCTTCCATCAGTGACTGGATGTAGGTTACATGATGGCAACTAGGACAGTCACTAATCTGATTAAAGGGGAAGGACCTCTCAGAACCCCTCTACACTATTACTAAGAATCTTAGTTGTGCCATCCTTCTGGATTCCTGAGAATTTCTCTAATACCACTTTTCTCCCTAACCACATAATGGCTCCCTCTATCAAGATTTCTCTTTCGCTGCTCCCTCCTCAGACTCTTCCTCAATTTGGTCTGCTTGAGCCCTCATGTCCTCATCAACCAACCCCTCTCTTCTACCCTTCACCCCCAGTTTACTCAGGAGATCTTAACTATTTTCCTTCCTCGGGCCCTTCATGTGTGTCCCAGCTCACAGCTCATTATTGGTTTTGAGTGTGTAAGAGTGTGTGTGGACAATGTAATGAGTGTGTAAGAGTGTGTGTGGACAATGTAATGAGTGTGTAAGAGCCCTGTGGACAATGTAATGAGTGTTTAAGAGCCCTGTGGACAATGTAATGAGTGTGTAGGGCCCTGTGGACAATGTAATGAATGTGTAAGAGCCCTGTGTACAATGTGATGAGCATGTAAGGGCCCTGTGGACAATGTAATGAGTGTGTAAGAGCCCTGTGGACAATGTAATGAGTGTGTAAGAGCCCTGTGGACAATGTATACTGTGATATGCAAAGTTGTCAGTGAGTCTCTCAGCATATACAGGAAAGTGTAAACTCATTTTCACAGAAGCATCATAATGCTTGGCTTTGCTTCTTCTCTGAGTCATTGGACTCCCAGAGAGAAAAGATGTGAGAGAGTGGCCACAACAACTGTTACCTTAGTTACCTAAAGGGGACAGCCTAAATCAGCAAGCTGTATTTAGAAATGAGTAGGTTCATGATTATCTCTGCTATTGAAAATGAGCTTAAATTAAACATTAGCCAAGTGTAAGAACAGACGCCTACACATAGTCTGCTATCAACAAGCAGTAGATGATGCAGAGGAGCGAAGCCTAGAGAATGGTCATCTAAAGTTGTCCTTCCTTCTTTCCTTCATTCCTTCCTTCTTTCCTTCCTTCCTTCCTTCCTTCCTTCCTTCCTTCCTTCCT
>LOJH01039894.1:0-14739 GCA_001685095.1 Ellobius talpinus | reverse complement strand
TCTCTCTCTCTCTCTCTCTCTCTCTCTCTCTCTCTCTCTCTCTCTCTCTTCTCGCCCCTGCTCTCGTTTAGCTGAGAGTCATGTTATCAAATACAGAAAGTGCACATCACTAAAAGTCAACTGGGGATTATAAAGGACCCCAACAGTTGACAGGCACATAGTTAACATCTGATCCTTTTGAAGGAGGGGCACAGGGATCTTCTCTGAGTGTCAAGTTGGACCTCACAGTATGGGTGACAGTCACTTTGTGAGGACAGCCTTGTGTTATATATGTGGCACAGTCAGTCTCATCCATTATGAGATCGAAAATATAACAGTAGCCAGGAATAGTGGTACAATCTGTAATCCCAGCATTTATGGGAGAGAGGTAGGGGACCAGGAGGAGTTCAGGGTCATCCTCAGCTACATAGGAAGTTCAAGGCCAGCCTGTGCTACATGAGATCTTGACTCAAATAACATTTTTTTAAAAAAAGTTAAAAAAAAGGAAAGAAAATTTGAAGAAGCAGACTAGCCTTGTGCTTCCTGGCATCCTGGCAAAGACCAGCTCTTAGAGGAAGAGCACCTCCCCTTCCCCAAGAAGCTAAATTGATTTCTAACTATTTCTTCTCTTTAATATGAATTTTGGTGACGTAAGCCAAACACAAAATCCAGCAAGACCTGAAATAAAAAGTTTTACATGCTTAGGAAATGTTGGGGCAGCTGAAGACTACACTTTTTTGTTATTTAGTCCTGCAGCATAAGGGGAAGGTGAGGACACAGACCTCTTGTTTTCCATGTGCTGGCTGGTGAGCAAGTGGAACTTCATTAGTTTAAGATCCAGATTCTCGAGTGAGGTGCATAGATCCTGGGTGAGTGCTTTCCCGTGTTGGGGTGCCGTGAGGACCTTATGTTTCCCGTGTCCTAGTTCCTGTCAGCCTGACACAAGCTCAGAGTCATCTGGGAAGAGGAAACTTGAGTTGAGAAAATGCCTTCATTGGATTGGCCTGTAGGCAAGTCTGTGGGGGTAATTTTTTTTCTTGATTAATGATTGATGTGAGAGGGCCCAGCCCACCATGGGCGTTACTGTCCCTTGGCAGGTTGCCCAGGGTTGTATAAGAAAGGTAGCTGTGCAGAGACCATGGGGAGCAAGTCAGTAGGCAGCGTTCCTTCATGGCTGGCCTCTGCTTTAGTTCCTGCATCCAGGTTCCTCACTTGAGTTCCTGCCCTGAATTCCCTTTCCAATGGACTGTAAGCTGAAATAAACCTCTTCCTCCCAAGTTGCTTTTTTGCAGCACAAGCCTTCCACTGGCACCCAGCTGACTGTGCCCCAGCCTTCTGCTCAACAAGACTCTAGGCTCAAGTTCCCGTTCTATATCACCCCAAGTTACAAAACACGCTTCTAAGTTTGTTCTTGGAAATTACCATGTAGTTTTTATTTCGGCAAGACAACATATCCCCAATGTGCCCAACTCTGTTTTTTGTGGTGTCTATCCGATTCTGCGTGTTTTCCTGCATCGTTCAAGTTGGTAGTACACGGAGGTGTTTCCTGCTATTCTCAGGCAGCATGATGGAGGTGTGTGCAGTTTGTAAGGCATACCTTAAGGTTCCTTCTTGTCATGCAGATGAAGCCTTTGGTGCTGGTCCTCATCAGGGACACCTGAGTGACATGAGACTTGTTGTTTCTCTCTGGGTTCCGAGAAGTTCATTACCATTGCCATCAAAGGCAGTGTACATTGAGTTGCCTCTCTAGCAAGCCAGCAGTTGACCATCCTAACATTGCCCCTCTTAGTTCAGCCCCATCTTTTCTCATCGTGGTGTTCAGGCACCACACAGGAGGCAAGAGAGCAAGAAGTCCATGTCTCATGAGTTTCTCAGATCATGATGAATGTATTTGACTCTTTTTCCAGCACTAGAACAAGATACATTGTGTACGGGGAAAGAAATGTGGTGTTGGGAGTATTGCTAGTCACTTAAGCTTCCCCTAGAAAGATAACTGGTTTTATAGTGCCCCAGAGCTCTGCCTTCCATTGGGACAGACAGACAAAATTTGACACTGCTGGTTAGATTTTGCCACAGAGATGGGTGAGCTCTACAGAGCAGACCGGAAGTCACCTGCACTCTGATCCTACTGATGATTCTGTTTCACTTCCTTTGGGGCTATTGCTCTTTATCTCACCCGGCCCCCAAAAATCCATTGTGCAAATTGATTTGGAGATCAGCCTTGATGAAAGACCAGCTTCAGCCCTCCCAGCCTCAGAACGGTATCATTAGCCATTCCTGATTGTTTGGTTGTGTGCTCTGAAGTCTCCACAGCAGGCTTGGAGATGCACAGAGATTAACTGGGGGCTCTCCAGCCGTTTGTCACACAAATAGCAGTGCCAGTAAACTGAAAGACAATAAATCATTTTTCTCAAAATTGAAACCTTGTATCAGTTGTGTCGTTTTCATTATTCAATAAATGATTAGTAGGAGCATTGCCACTTAGTCATCCATGGTTAACAACTGCATGCTGCTGCTGCTGCTGCTGCTGCTGGTCGGGTGGTGCATCACACCTGCACATGAGCAGACAGTCTGCACCTGCTGTCCCTCGCACAGCAGAGTAGAGTGAAGAATTAACAGGCATGTTTTGAGTCCTTAAAGTTAGGCTCTGACATAGTTCATTTCTGTGGTATTTGGCGTGTGCGATGTTTTGTGCCAGGGTCTCACACTGTAATCCAGATTAGGCTCACACTCTCTGTCCTCCTGCCTTAGCCTCCTGAGTGACAGGATTGCATGTGAGCACCAGCACATTTAGCTTGCCCTGCACTAGCCTGAGAAGAACAAATTCATTTACCTCCTCTTGGACCCTCTAAGATTTTTGCCCTTTGATTTGTATGGCAGCCATCTTGATTGGAGAGGTCCCCTCTTGTTCCTAACACATTGGTAGCAGCATCAGCTGGTGGTGGCCCTGTTGTTCCTCACAGAGTCTGGTGTGTCTGGAGGATGAAGGAGGACAGAAACATGACTCCCGGCCTACACATGATGACCTTCAGAGATGGCCCAGCTAGCTTTTTGTTTGTCAACTTGGCATGAGTTAGAGTTATCTAGGAAGAAGAACCTCTAGTGAAAAAAATGCATTCATCAAATTGCCTGTAGGCAAATATGGTAGCCATTTTCTTGATGAAGGTTGATGTCAGAAGGTCCAGCCCGCTGGGGCAATGCCATCCCTGAATCCATGGGCCTAGATGATATAAGAAGCAAACTAAGCAAGCCATGGGAAGCACCAGTAAGCAGTGTTCCTCCATGGCCTCTGCATCACCTGTTGCCATCCCATTTCTGCTTGAGTTCCTGCCCTGACTTCCCTCAATGATGAACTGTGATGTGGAAATGAAAGCCAAATTAATCCTTTCCTCTCCAAGTTGCTTTAGTTATGGTGTTGATCCCAGCAACAGAAAGAAGCTAAGACAGATGTCAAGGTCTAGTCTAGGATTCCGTAGTGTAGCCGGAAGTAAGCATATATTCATACAATGATTCGCCAGGACACAGTCATTTCAGAGTGGTGCTGAAGTGTGGCCATCACTGGACATTTGCATTTCATTTCATTGGGAACTAGTAAGAGACACTGGTTATCAACATTTGCCTTCCACCCAAATAAATGTCATTGGTGAGAAAAATGATAATGCTGCTGCTAACTGAAGGTGGGAGAGGAGAAGAAATAGCTAAGGTTTGGGGTCATTTTGGAATGTGTCTGTATTTGTGTTCAGTGTGTATGTATCCTGTATCTGTGATCTTTCATTTTGAAAATGCTAAAATATGGAACATTTGTAATGAATTTATAAGTTTTAAATTATGCCCTTTTTCTAGCAGCGTGATTAAAATCCTGTTTTATCAAGCCCAAATGTAAATGACCATGTGTCCAGCAGAGCCATCTCCTATGTGCCACCCACCCTGCCATCACAGTTCTCACATACATTGCCACCAGATCTGGGTGCTTGTGTTCATATTGTTTATGTAGTAGTAGCCTCAAATACAAGAGCGATGGTTACCACCATTTCATTGCAGTGCAGTTTGCAGTTTTAGTTTATTATTAGTTATTGTTAGCATTGTTTGATTTATACATTCATGTTTAGCATCTGCGTTTGTGTACAGGAAAAAACAGCAGATACACAATCTACTATTATTAACACTTTAGGTGTGTCCTGCAGGTCCTGGAATGCAGCTCCCAAAGGAAAGGAAAGCTACTACCTTTACTGTAATGTACAGACTTTGAAATAGCATGACATAATTTATTAAATTGCTGTGTGTTGTGCTCTAATACTTCCAAAGACTTTTCTATGCTGCCCCCAGATTTGTCATCAGTATCTCTTCAGCTTGGTTGACACTCGGAGGGCTCTGCCTGTGTCTCTGGCTGATCAGCCAACCTCTTTTAAGGCATCAGCTTTACTATTTAAGAAAAGATGGTCTTCATAACTTCCAAGCCACCCAGACTCCCCAGGACGTACAATGTCCCAGATACAGCAACAACTCTTGGTGACTACAAGACCCAAAGTCATCCCAAATGGAAAGTTTCAGTGTGCTCCTTTAATTACACTATCTCTGCCCCTTGTGGAGGAATTGTACCTTCAAAGAGAGCACCCAGGTTCAGTCCCAGGAACTGACAATGTGAACAGGTTGGATGACTGGCCTATGATAGGCCAGACTAGGATGTTTAGTGGACCAGTCACTGCCACCATCCAGCACTTCCACCTCTTTAACAGAGACCGCCAGCTCCGACAGTAGAGGAAGAACATCAGCTCCAGCTAATAAAGCCAGTAGCTTGCACTGCCTCGAGTCACAGCCCTTCTCTGATGTGGATGGTAGAGGCTTCATTTGGGATGAGTGCTTAGTAAGGTCTGTGCTGTTGGCAGTGTGTGGAGAGACCTGAGAGGAAGGACTGGAGAATATCTAAAGCTTTGTGGACATCTGGCCCCAGGAGCAGTGAGAATGCAAGTGTAGAGATGCTGAGCCCCTGGACTCTGGAGTCTGGCTGAGCCCCGAGCCAGCTTCACTGCAGGAAAGTGATGGGAACTTTGGCTGGTCCTTCCATCCCTGACGGACAGATAGATAGGAGAGCAGTTCACTGTGGAAACTGAATGAGAGGCAGCTGCACTAAGTTCTCAGTGTTGTGCTCTACTTAGCACAAGTGAGTGACGATGGTGATGGTGTTGCTGATATTAGTAATATGGTGATGGCTATCGTAGTCATCTGACGAGGTGGTGGTGATGACAGTGATTGTAGTCACTGGTGGCTTTGACAGTGATGATAATGCTGGTGGCAGGAATGCTATTGGTTTCACAACAGTCATTATGGTCTGGTTGTCATTATGACATTGGTGGCTGGTGATGAGCAGTTAGGGAGCCTGAAGTTGTCCAGAGTCTGTACCTTTGTTCTTTCTTAAATGGGGAGGGGGTGGCATTATGAAGCTGTATGAAGCCAGGCAGTGTTCTGACTTTATTCATATTTGTATGTAATGACTTAATCATTTCAGGGTGCCCAAACAAACCTTCTATACCAAGATTGGAGTTTTATAGCTGCGAATTAGCAGTTGTCTAACAGCCAATTGATCCTGATCCTAATTACTGTCAGAAGTAAGACCTTAAGGCCAATTTTCAGTATCATCCTGCCTACTGTATCCTTCCCAAGTTTGTTTACAGTTGTAGATTTACAGCGTCTGTCAGGATACACATCCCTCTGGGCTAGTCTCTGTCTCTGGATCATTGGACAGCCACATGGTTACATTCTTATTTTTATCTTTCCAATTATAAAATAATACAGACTTGTGACAACTCCCTAGTAAAGCAGATAGTCTGGAGGAAAGGCTGTTTGGAGAGTGTGGCCCATTCCTGTAGTAATTCCTGAACTTGGGAGTTGGAGACAGGAAGAGCAAGACCAGAGGCCTTTGAGCTGATTCCTGAGTAAGGTCATTTGTTATGAAAGCAAGAGGACCTGAGTTCAAATCCTCAGCACCTATGTAAAGCCAGGCATGGCCACACACGCCTGGATCCCCACTGTTGGAGAACAGAGGCAGGTGGATCCAAGGGCTCACTGTTCAGTCAGCCTAGAAAAAACTATGACATATGGCAGTGATGGGTAGATAAGCATGACGCAGTTATGAGGCAATGCCAAAGGATTCTGAGGCCACCATCAGAAGCTAGGAGAAAGGCAAGGAACTAATTGGCCATCCTCTGAAGCTTTCCAAAGGAGTACAGCCTCTCTGGTCCCGAGTTTTGTGGTGCTCCATCCTGGCCATCACAAGGCAGGAGCCTGCCGTGTTCAGTGAATGGCCTACAGATGTCTCTTACTTGCCTGTACCTGGTACACTGCAGAGGGCAGGAGTAGGGAGGAGAGAGTGGGAAGACAAAGGCACAGAGCTGAGGGAGGTACATCTGGAGAGGTGGAGGTTGACTCATTCTATATTAATGGTGTCATATACATGTAGAAGATATGTTATGGAATTTTACTTCTCTGTGTTTGTGTTTCATGGGCTAAGTGTCCAGAAGCCACCAACAGCTGCCTTAAGAGCATTGTCTATAGTGGATGTTCTGCTAAAGATTGTACAGCACAGTTTGGGCATGAACTGGGCTCCTGGTTTGCTGCTAGCAACACCATTGCTCCGACAATCTCCCAAATCACTAAGTGCGCACGCATCCCTTCTGCTGATTTTTCTCAATCCCAAGTGGGGCTTGCACACTTAGGTCAAACTGTGATTATTTGCTTAGTCCTAGAATTTGGGGTGAGGATTTCACGAGAAGCAGCCAGGCTTGGGGAGTGTGAACAGAGGCTATGGGAGAGAATAAGAAGATTCTCTCAACCCTATGCCAGTGGGAGTTGATTTCTGCAGAACAAGCAATAGCTAGAGAGAGAGGGGCAGGGGGCGGGGGAACACAGAGGAAGACAAACTCTGCTTCCAACATTGCCTCAAATGCTACTTTTTCGACACATGGGATATGGAAAGAATATGTTGGCGTGCTCTATCATCCCTTCTCTCATGTATGTCTGCCTGCAGGTGAGTGTGTATTCATGTGGTGGCCAGGGTTCAACTTTGACTCCACTGCTTTCCAGCTTGTTTGCTCACTTGCTCGTTTGTTGAGACTGAACCTAGAGTCCACTAATTCAGCAGGGTTGGCTAGCCAGTGAGCTTTAAGGATGCACCAAGACTCTGTCTCCACACCCATGCCCCGTCCCCAGGGCTGAGACCACAGACAAATACTCCCACATCCAGTATTTATGTGAATGCTGGTATTTCAGATTCAAGTCCTCCAGCTTGTGCACAAGGCATATTTTCTTGACTGAGCTTTCTCCTCAGCCCCTGTCACCTTCCTCAGGAAAAGCCATTGGCTGTTATCATTGCAGGATTTCTTCATAAGAACAATTGCATCTGTTTCTCTCCACCAACAGCTGTTGCCTTTGAGGGTGATTTTCCCTTCAACTGACTGTCCCTCCAGGGTGAATACAGGACACTTAAATGTTGAAGGGGTCAGGATGGACAGAGATGAGAGCTACCCTAAAGAGCAATATCTCATTAAACCTTGATTTTTTTTGCCAAATTACAGAGCTCTCATTCATAGCATCCTTTAGTTTGAATCAGTGCATTCTCAAGTACACTTTGAAAACTAGTGACTTCTAAGATCAGGATCTGTAGAATATCAGAAGTGAAGAATTCAGAGAAGCTCGATTTGCACGAAATACTTGCTGGCTTTATTTCTTATTCCACTTTGCTCCCCAAAAGAATGGAGATTGGTAGGTGTGTTCTCAGAACGAATGCCAAATCTAATTCAGAAATTCTCACAATGAACTTTGAACCCAAATTCTCTTTGTGTCTCTTTGACACAATGTTTTCATTTCTTGAGATATTTTTATTTTGTATCTCTGTGTGCCTTGCATGGGCTCAGCCTTTCATAGCCAGGGAAGGACACTAGCTTGTACCTAACCCCTGACCATATGGTGGTCTCGGTGTGTCTCAGTGAGATGGTGTCTTCTGCACAGAAAGGGGCTCCAGGACACAGAGCCCCAAGTCAATCCACAGCCACCTGTGCCATTGCCATATGGGGCCAGCAGCTCTTCCGGAATGCTGGTGCTTCCGGTCCTTTCTCCTTTGCATTCTTCACGTGCTTTTCTCCTCCCTGGAAGCCAGTACTACTGGGGGAGGATGCTGAAGTCCCCACTATGCTGATCCAACCAAGGTGGTCATTTTTCCCATCTGGAAACTAACCTGCACACCCTCAGGTCTCTGGGCCTCATGTGTTGCTACCCTGCTCCTTTTTCTTGGCAGCATGCAGGCCTAATCTTTCTGTTAAAACACTTTGCAAAGAAGAAAAATTCCATGAGGACCTCCCAGTAGTGCCCGTGTGCAGATGCGTGTCACGGGTGCCCAGACCTATAGCATCATCCCGTTGGCTCAGTGGCACTTTGGCATATGTAGTAAGATCTCAAGTTGACTTCAACTTGCAGAATTCAGTGAGTAGAAGAAGTGGAATGTGTATATTTGAAACCGTAGATATTGCTAACCCTGAATTCGGCACCATTACCACCAACATTTTGTTCTATAGAATCAACGTAGATGGAAGAAAAAGTCATGTTCCTGTTCAATATGCTTGTTAGAACATTTTAATATATCTTATTTTCTAGGAAAATGTTTTAGTTATAAACTTTAACTATAGAGATTTACAAGAGTTTAGGAATGGGTACATGATTAAGTGGCTTCTTAAACTAGCTATATGATTATAGCAAAATCATTTTGTTAAGTAAAGTGAATGTAGCAAATATCCTCTTTGAAAAAGATGAAATAGAGACAATTCCATGTGCTTTGTGTACACACAGACATGGTTTCCCCTCTAAGCCTTTCATTAACATGGCATTTGATATAGCTGTCAAACCTGTACTGATACCTTTTGATTGACGTCTGTACTTAATTGTGATTTCTTTAGTTTCTACCTAATGCATTTTTCTGTTTCAGAATCCACATTACCTTTAGTTGTCAGTCGTCTTCTCCATTGCCTTAGACTCCTTGCCTGGAACATTTTTCCAGACTTCTTTGTTGATGAGCTTCACCTATTGGGAAGCTGTAAGTCACAGGGGGATCCTGATGGATACCACTCCTGGAGTTTATTTGCTGTTTTTCTTGGACTAGTCAGGGGCTTTAAGTCTGATGTGGTGGAGACCCTGTCTAGATAATCACCATTGCCATGCAACCCTACGCTGTCTATGTGATTCGTCTGCTGATACCAACATTGTCCTTGGTGTCTGTGAATTGTTCTTTCTGTCCTTGCCCCCATCATGAACTCTTTGGAGGGAAGTCACTAAGCCCAGTATACACTGAGGAAAGAGTATCCACAGAAATTATTTATAATCCTTCTACAGATAATACTAATCTCTTCCTCACGCATTACCATTAATATATTCAATCATTTATCTTATGTCTGGGGACCTCGACTGTTTGATATTTTAGTTTATAACTCAACTTGGCTCCTTGAAGCATCCCAACTGCAGTAGCCAGGGGACCTTACAATGGTTTTGTGACCTCTAGAACACAGCCCTCTCATTGGTGGGGGGAGTGTTCTGGTTTTATGCTTTTTCACCAAATTCTGGCACCATAAGTTAGTCCAGGCTCACCTTGGCATTTTCCTGTACATCTGAGAACCAGCCCTTTCTCTAAATATTACTGGTTCCTTTTATATGAAAACGGCATAGGAAATTGAGGTCTGCCTTTGCTTCTTGCTACTGGTTGTCTTTGCTGCAAGGCAAAGAAGTGTGTCTGTGGCCACTATACTGTGTAAACTCAGCATCGGAAATGTTTCAATATGTGATCCCATGTTTCTATATGAAATAAATTATGGTATATGCACAGCATAGACTAGGAAGCATTATAACACAATCCCCCTGCTTTCCCCTCCTTTCCCTTCCCCTTCTCTCTCCCTGGTAGTCCTAGAAAATGAACCCAGGTCCTTAGAAATGTTCTTTATGATAAAGGGACATTGGAGCAGCGCCTTACCCAACACCTTTTGTTGAAAAGCAGTATATACCTACATCAGCACAGCACTTTGAATGTGATAAATCCCTCTAATGAGAAAGTGGGAAGGAAAGACTGGCTGTTAACAGGAAGTCAGCTCACTTCAGCAATAATGTTAAAGTAGCCTTCCTGGGCATTCTTGGTTAAACCTGGATAAAATTGGTGTATTTAATTTCTAATAAAAGAAAGCAGACGTTTTATTCTTTTGATGGCTCAGCACTGCAGCACTTCTTCCAGGCCCTTCTTCGATGGTAATGACCTTGTTTAATCATTCACAATTGACTAAGGAGCATGCTAAGGAAGCCCTGATGTTATGGTCAGAGCAGTTTTATGGGAAGAAATTGTTAGTGTGTAAAAGAATAAGTGTCTATATGAGCAGGAAGAGTGAGTTTAGACTTCTCTTCCTCTCTGGTCTTTCACACTGACTTCGATGTGTCTTCTGGATTCTGTGATTTCTGAAGCCACACATCAGCAGCAGTCTTGGAGGTTCCTGCAGCTGGGCCCAAATGGGAACAGCAAACCTGTCTCTGTTTGATCTGATAGCAAGTTGTTCTCAGGCTCAGATGCCACATGTGAGGGAGCCCCAGAGTGGAGTGTTCCACCCCGCCTCTTGGAACGCGGCTGCAGAAAGAACAGATCAATTGCAGAGGCCCTTGTTTGCTGCCATTGAGGCTGGTGGTCCAGTGATCACAGCCACTCAATTACAGCCCTGTGTGTGAGCATGAGCGGTGGTCATTAAATAATTATGCCTTTGATTAGTTGCTTTAACTAGTCATTGCTTTGAAATATGATAACACAATTTAGAGTTTTATTAAAAAACAATTTTTCCCTGGAATTGTCTAAAAAGATTTTGTGTTTAAGAAAAGGGGAAAAAGTCAGCAATATGTTTTTCCTGGAGGATATTGAGGAAGAAAAGAAGAAAGAAACAGAAAAAGGGACAAGATGAGAAGAAAGGGAAGGGGCAGGAGGTGAATATGAGAAAATGGCTGTTACCCATTTTCCCTCATTTCTGACTTAAAAACAGTGAAGGGCCCCAGCTTCCTGTACCCTACTCCCCAGCTCCGTCCGATCTTATCTGACTCCACAGGATGGTAAGACAGCCCTTTTGTAGGCAAAGTGAAATAAGGCAGGGGTCTTTGACCTCTCACAGACCCTGCTACTGCTTGGCTATTGACCCAGATACCACATAGGGTTTCTTCCCATACTCCATTGACAATGTTTGGAAAACTGGTAAACTGAGAATTGAGTTTGCTCTTTGTGCGTGCATGCATGCTCATGTGCATGAGTGTATGTCACAGGTTGGATGCCAGGCATCAGTTCTACAGCATGCAGTGGCTCAGTGGCACAGCCTTGCAAAGTGTTCTTCACAGCTTCAGATTCCTGTCTTCCACTCTTTCCATGTGCACAGGTGAGCACAGAAGCCAAGAGGCCATAGGGTACCAGTCTCAAATTTCCTCCCTTGAGTTTCCAATCTGTTTGAGAATGGGTTAGGCAAGAAAATCTACATTGTCAATGCATTGTGGAAACGATGCTTCTTTACGCTTGCATCTTACAGTTATTCCAGGTCACAGTTACGCTTTAGCGTGAGACTGAGGGTGTCCAGTTGACGTAACTCCCTTAGCTTTCCCTCTGCAGTGCAGTACATCTGTAGGCCGGAGAGAGTCCCGCCATCACCTTCTTGGGAGCTTGTGGCTTCCTAGTAAATCAAGGGAGTTTTGCATTGATTTTATTCTCGCTTTCTGCGAGGTTTAGTGACATTTCCCAGAGTGCCCACATCAGCCCACTATGTAAAAGCCCTTGGCAGTTTTCAAACCCAATATGCTCTAGATAAATTGGTGTCTGTGGTAAAGAAAGCTATTCTTAGTTATTAGACATTAAATTGAAACTACCCAATTAAGGGTTGATAACTTGTTCCAGTAGTTTTCTTTTGGGGGATAATTTACTGCCTATGCTTTGGAGTTGGGAAGGTGACTGGGTCTCACTGGATGCTGCCAGCACTGAAGGTAGTAGCTTCTTTTGTTTGTTTTTGTTTTGTCTCGTAAGCATGGGTGTGCTACATCCATCTGCTTGGCCTTGGATTTTGTTTAATTCTTTCAAAGTCCCCTTTGAGAACTGTTCTTCTCTGAGAAGTAGCCATTGTGCAGAGCCCTTCATAGCTCAAGTAGTGAGTTTACCTGGCCTGAGAATCTTCTGGGTGCGCCTCATGAGAGGGGTCACCACCTTGTTTATAAAAGAAGTAAACTTTGACATAGTCTGGCTGAGCAAATGAATGATCACACAGCTGGACAAAAGAAATTCCTAATTTCTTTGGATTCACCCCAGTCTCAGGACACAATTACCACAGACAAAAGCTCATAGGATATGATGCAGACTGTAGTGGAAGTGACAGAAAACCACAGTGCTATTCACTCACTGCCTGCAGAAGCTCCTGGGAGAAGATCGTCACATAAAGGCCCTGGTGACACAGTCAGGCTACAGACTGAGGAGCAAAGGCGTTGTCCTCTGTACTGATAATGTTTCTACTGATAGCATCTTTACACTTGCCCATGTCCAGTGTGGTCAAGAAATCAGTGTCTTACAAGGTTCTGGCATGAGTCTCTTAAAAGCATGAGTTTATACTCTGTAGTATGGCGACGGGGGGGGGGATGTATTCATTTCCTTCTGAGATGAGATGACATTGTTAGAAGTGAATGGCCCAGCCCCTTCCTCCGTGTAAATACAAAGACCCCACTAGTTCTCATAGTTGATTCTGAGGGCACAGCAGCTCATTCCATCAGCCATTCTGTGTGTGCCCAGGATATAGTTCATGTGCACTGGAACATCCAACCTGGCCTACAAATCTGCACATACTCTCCTCATGGCTACATCATGTATTAATCAGCTGCCCAGGGAATATTTATCTAATCAACCGAGACAACTGTCGGAAGGAGCAGAGCTGACACTAGTAAAGTCTGTTTTCCGGGTGCAGCGATGGAAGAGGAGTTAAAGTTAACCCCTGTTGGCTTGAGCCAGCAGACTCGGGGATATTTTTATTCTGTTTATAAAGAACTGGTTAGAAGTCTCAGCCCTGGAAATCTGCTTTCTGGTTGTTTCTTGCTATGTTAAAATGAAGTAATAGTTTTATTTAGGAAAACAGAATAATTGAAACTTTCAGATGACGTTCTGAGTCCCTCAGAGTCCTGCAAATCCATATGAAAACTAGGTCCCAAGAATAAGGCGGCATGTAACAATCGAGAATTGTGGATGCTAAGTGATTCCAGTCACTCTAACGGCTTAGAAAGCCATAATTTACACATTTTTCTCTTCTCTGTCTTTGAAAAGACCGAGGCTGTCTGTTAGTGATTACCAAGAGTCAAGAGTAATGTGCCCTACCTCATTTTTTCATGCAGACCCCGGGTTCTTCATTCGCAGGCACTTGACAAACGAGCGAGCTGTGATGGCGTTATACCTGTCATTCATGTTCAGAGCATGACTTGGAAGTGCAGCTCTATAGCTCTGAATGTGCAGAGTTGCAGCCACCTCCTCGCCAACCTGATGGCTACTGCCATAGAGAAATGACTGGACAGCTGAACATGGGCATCAGCGCTCATCTCACTTGGTGTTTTGATTTCTCTGGCTCCTAAGGAATGCCCTATTACTCTAGCTTAGTGCTCATAAGTAGTGTCTAGTTAAAATCAGTGATACCCTTGTTGGATCCCATGGTCATCAGCAGTGTCTCTGCACTTTTAGCCTGAGTTGTTCAAATTTTCAGTCCTTTTAGTCCTTAGAAAATAACTTTGCAGCTGGTGGACCTAGTTCTGGATAATCTTGAACATCAACTTGATATGATGTAGAATCACCCTGGAGACAGACAGCTGGGCGGATCTGTAGTGGGGTTTCTCGAGGTCGTTAGTTGAGGAAGAAAGACATAGCCTAACTGTGGGAACACCAGTCCGTGGACGGCGGTCCTGAGCTGAGTAGGAAGGGGAAAAGGGAACTGAACACCAGCATCCATTTCTCTCTGACATGATCAGCTGCCTCAAGCTCCTGCCCCATGCCTTCCCCACCGTGATGGACTGTGCCCTCCAACTGTAAATAAACCCTTCCTTTATTACCTTGCACTTGCCAGATATTTTGCCACAGCAATGAGGAGGGTATTAATTATTCAATACAGTGACGATATATTTTAATCTCTCCCCTAAGTACTCAGCCAGCAACCTTGTTTGCTTCTTCAGCTTCCTGCTTTGGCTGTCCCCATAGCAAGCCCTTGTGTAACTGGGTTCACTGTGCGTGTTTTGTTGTTGTTGTGAGGGTGACCGTGGTCCTTTGCACTCATAGCTGTGTGTTACCATGCTGAGTGTGTTTTCTGCCCACCTATGTTGAAGTTTTGTTTCTAAAGTGAAATAGGAAGGGAGAGGTCACACCCAGGGTATGTAGTCAGGTCCAGTGCCGTATCTTCTGGTATGTCATGTCCATGAGGATGTCTAACAAGAGAGACCTTGCTGCAGCCTCATGTCCTTTAACTCCCTGCTCTCATCCAGATGAAAACCTGGGCCAGCGCCATAAGCAGAGCTGTGGAGTGAAGAGAGCACCACATGCTTCCACAATGCTGCCTTTTGTCTTGTTCAGCTCACATGCAACAACAGTAACATCAATAACAAAACCTAAATGTTAGCCTGTGTTTTTTTAAAAAAAAATTCCGGCTGGAGAGATGGCTCAGCGGTTAAGAGCATTGCCTGCTCTTCCAAAGGTCC
>LOJH01039891.1:2897-14343 GCA_001685095.1 Ellobius talpinus | reverse complement strand
CACAGACAGAATATTGCATACATAATAAATAAATAAATATTTTTTTAAAAAAAAACATTTCATGTGTATGAATGTTTGCCTATGTGTATGAGTGTATAAGTAATGTCTGCATAAAGAGCACATTGAGCAAAGTGAGCATGAATACAGTGCCTAGGATTGCAGCTAAGGGTGGTCATGAGCCGCAGGGTGGTGCTGGGAACCAAGCTTTGGTTGCTGCCTGAGCAGTAAGTGCTCTTAACCATTGAGTCGTCTCTCTAGCCCCAAGTTTAACATATTTTGTTTTTTGGGTTTTTTTTTTTGCTTATCTTGATGTTATATAGAAAACAATTTATAATTTTATTATCATGATTCAGAAACAGACATGGACTAACTGCATCTTAGTTATGAGGTACAGAGCAAAACTCATGGAGGTAACTGAGCTGAACTCATTTCTGGACCATGGAATCTTTAGTGATTGTGCTTCAGAGTCTAATCTATGATTGTCTGGACCACCACACTTTTATTTTTTCATAACCATGGGCAGTTCTTAGATCCTAGAGACCTTGTCATTAGACACACCCGTAGGACCTTACAATGTCTATAAATTCAAGAGGATTTGTAGATTGACTGTTGTTTGACAGTTGCATTCATATTAGCAGTATCTTCTTATTACTCTTTTCCAGCATCCTCTTACCTCTCTCACATCCCTATCAGTGTCCCACCCTATCCTTACAAGTCCCAGAACCATAATTTTGGGGTTTGTCGTGTTTTGTGATTCATTTCGTTTAAGCCTGGTCATCTGTGTAACCATTGGATGGGACCTATCCATCTGATTTTGGTGGGGTCTTTAGTGGGTATATAACTGAAGCAACGATTCTCTCACCCCTGGAATCTCTCTGGAGTCAGTAGTTCAGAAGTGAGTAGCAAGGCCTCATGGGCCCTGCTTTTATCCGTGTCTGTCTGTTGAGAAGGCTCATTTTCACATGGATCCAGTACACGTAGCCATGAGTGCTGACTCTTCCTGACTCAATGGCTGTGTCTTCATCAGAAGGTGAGCCTTTTCAGCTCTTCTCCTGATTTTTAACTCTTACATTCTGTAACATTTTCAAACTCAAAAGATCTATGAGATGCTAGTGTTAGAAGAGACCTATGTGAGATACACTATTCCTGATGGTTTCTGCCTCCTAAGTACTTGGGTGAAAATTAGGAAGTCTCTAAATAAAGATGAGATTTCCAATATTCCCTCCCCACCCTTAGTCTCTCTCATAAGGAAGTTAGAAGAGGACAATGTACGGGAATCATTTCTTTCTTTGCAAAATGTGGGTATCTGGAATTGAACTCAGGTATACAGGCTGGGTGGCAGCTGCTTTTACTCACTGAGCCATCTTTCTTGATTATGAATTGTTTTTGTTTATGTGTCTATGGGTATTTTATAGAAAAAAAGTAAGAGTTACAGTTCAACCAATGGCAATAAAAATGACCATTCTTTTGCATCAAGGATCTAAATTTTTGTTGACTTCTCAAAAAAGGACTAAGAACCACATTAAGCTATAGAAAGAGTGTTTAATATAGAAAGGCTGGATTAAGATATTACATGAAAACTGAAGCCTGGAATGGATGTAATGTTGAGATATGAAGTAAAATGGAAGCATTCTACCAGAAAGCTGAATTTCTTTCTTTTCATTTTCCTAAAGATATGGCTAGAATTTTATTATGCAATAAGCTAGCAGTTAGCCATGTGGAACTACTGAGGATGAAATTGTGGTTTGTGCAAATTGTGATATACTGTAAATATACTACATGTTATTTCAAAATCTTTTCGTGTAACTTATTAAAATGGTAGAATGTGCTTCCTTAATGCACACTTATGTTAGGAGCTATTTTGAATCTATTTAGGTTTCTTAAATACTGTCTTTCTTGTAATGCAGTTCTTTTTAAAACCCAATCACTGTTTTACTACTGAACTACTAATTCCAGATTCTTTTTTATTTTAAAAGTGTGGCTATCACAAAGATGGTACTTCCATACTTTGTATTAGTCTCATTTTTAAAATCAAAGATACACTATATTTTTTGTCAACATAATTATCATGTTGCCTGTGCTAAAATATCCCGTTGTATGCTTATTCTGTAGTTATAGAATACATTTGTGTTATTGTGAAAAAGAAAACAAATTGAACTATCAAATCTTTGTGAAACTTTTAATTTAATATTTAGTCCCTTAGGTCGAAGGACTCATATGTAAAGCTTACGGTAGGCATCACTGCATATACTTAAATACATAACACAATTAATTGCAGTAAAAAAACAACTTAAAGATGCCCCCATCCAGAGTTGCAGTTCAGTGGAAGACAGATATCTCCCATGGATGAGGTCTAGGTTCAGGTTCTAATACTAATGCAAGAAAACAAAGTCTGAATCACTTACAGTTTCTCCTAGGAAAGGGAAGCTTCACATCTGCATTGATTCTATAAATTAGACCACAACTGAGTGGAAACAGAGGATGGTGTGAGTATAGCAGCAAGCTCGAAACCAGCTGAAGTGCTAGAATGCCATATATAGGGTTCTCACCTTCTGTTACTGTGACAGGGATCTCTACCAAAAGTAGCACATCTGGTCCCTTAAGCCAATTCATCATTGTCACTTATAAGCCATATTAAGATCAAAAGCATAGAGAAGGTTAGCCATGATGAAGTTCTGGAGTGCTGCCAGCCCACCAGCATTGATGCAGTGCTAGCTGCAACTTAACTCTGAGAGCCTGAGACGTGTGAGGGATGGATATCAGCAGGCTCTCCAGACAGATCTGAGTGTGTAGTGTGTGGATGAGAAGAGTCACTAGTAGGGGGGCCAGATGAAAGACATAATGTGAGCCCAAAGTGATGAATGTAAGCCTGCGGTAAAACCGAAGAGAGGTAGAAGAGAGTGAAGCTACGAGAATTTGAACTTTACATGTAGACAGATGCAAGGTGTTTTGTAGAGTGCCAAAAAGAAAAGAGCTTAGGGTACTCTTTGTCACATCACTGTTAACAATATGGTAACAAAACCACCATGCTAGTTTGTAACTTAAATGAATAAACCAGATGAAATTAAAGGTTATAAATGGGTGATTTTTTATAAAGTAAGCTGTATATTCTGGTTTTCCTTTGGTATTAAGTTTTTCAAGTAATGCTATATATGAATGCATGAAAAAAGGCACCGACTCTGTAGTAGACCTCAACAATTCCTTATATTTTAGGCATGGCTCACTTTTTCCATTAATGTCATTTGTTTTGCTTCTTGTTCTTTTTCTTTCCCTGGAGCTGAGGAACAGACCCAGAGCCTTGAACTTGTTAGGCAAGCACTCTACCACTGAGCTAAATTCCCAACCCCTGTGTTGTTTGTGACTTTTGGGTAAAGGGATGAGTGATGAGTAATGGTGTATCTCTGTCCCTTTGTTTCTACAGGGGATTAATCGAGTGTCCCTTGCAAAGGTCAAACTCTGTGATGTTTTGTAGACACACTTTACCTGCTCATCACCTTCTATATATTCAGGTGCTGCTTGCTGTCCAGTTTCCTCACATACGCACTCAATCAACTTCATATCAGAACTATTGTTTTTAAATTGTATAGTAGAAACAACTTTTTTACAAGATTTATACTGTATTAAGTATTTAAGATATTCTAGAGATGATTTATAAGCCAGAATGTGTTTGATTATATTAAATATTATAATATCTTGTCTAAAGGAATTGATCACTGGATGATTTTTGAGGGTTTTTTTTTCCTTTTTTGAGATAATGCTTCTCAGTGTAGCCCTGACTGTCCCTGGATATTGCTCTGTAGATCAGGCTGACCTTGAACTCATAGAGATTCGTCTTCTTCTGCCTCCCAAGAGCATGCACTTGCACTCACAAAATTAGAAGACAAAAATAAGCTATTACTACAGAGCATACCATTGACATCCTCAGAATTTTTGCAACTCAGAATCTGGGTATCACTAGGGATCAAATATTGACAATATCATGTCTGCCAGTCTAATTTTATAGTCCCTATGGCCCACAGAAACAGACATCAGCTCATTCGAACATTTGACATATTACCAATGCAACTTAAGTGCACCAAGAGGCAATTAGAGGAAACAGAAAGGTCCTCTAGAACACAGAAACTGTATGCTGTGTACTCTTTTTTGTCACTTATGAAATGCGGTTGCCTACTAGTAGATGTTTTTAAGAGGGCGGAAACAAAATAAAACTATACCAGAATGAATGGAGACATAAAAAATTTCCTTGTATGAGCGAGACTTGCATTATGAGCCACTGGCACATGTGATCACAGACTGTTTTGGTTGATACTGTGATGTTTACAAGATGCGCTTAGAAAGATTATTAAGTCAATCTGGATGTTTTCTTGAGTATGTCATCTTGGTGACCTTACTATTGCTGAGCCCATTGGCCATGACGGTGTTAATCAAGTGTGGTCCAGGGTCATCCACTTAAATGATCACTGATGGCTTGTGAAGAAAAGCATTGTTTCAAATGCTTTTCCAGTGGTTTTGTTTGAGCGGGAAAAGTTAAAATTAAGTAGAAGCAGGATAAGAGAAATGTAAGAAATTACCTTCATTCCATTATAAGTACTTAAGTACTTTTTGTTAAAGATAGGTTTTATATCCAAAGAAACTTCTAAAACAGTGAGTTAATAAAATTAAAGTTTTCTTTATTTATAAATCACTGATTCTAATGTGGTTATTAAAAGCAGTTTTATTAAATTAAGAATACAGAGACCATGCATAATTTTCATTATTTTAATATTTTCATTTTTAAAAAGTTAATTACTTTCCAACTGATCATAAGAATGAAAATTTAAAAATGAGAGTAACTAGCTCTGCTTTACTTTTAAATTTGTCCTTTTGCAATAGAATTGCTTTATATTGATATTACATTTATCATGTATAATGTCTGCTCAAATAAAGGCTTCCTTTCTTTTAACTGTTCTTTTGACTTTTTATGAGTTTTCTTATCCTAACTGGTTTCAGTGTGATGCTTCTAGCATTTATGATTGTGAGTTCTAAAATTATGAAATGTCTTATACTTCTTGATCCTTTTTGTGATACTTCTAGCATTGTTTGGAAGGTATCAAAATTATGTTTTTAAAACAAAGAATGTAATAGTATTAATGTTGAAAATCTTGCAAACACTAGTATTACTTTTTTCCTGAGTATCTTTGTCACTCATTTAGAAAAGGTTTATTAATATATATAAGGTTTATTAATGTGCCATTTTAAATTTTTTTCACAGTTTTTAAAATTATATTTTCTTATTTTTAAGACATCCCAACTGCAGTTTCCCTTCCCTCCACTCCTCGCAGTCTCTCCCTCACCCCGTCTCTTTACCCCAGACCTCCTCTGTTTCCCTTCAGAAAAGAGCAGGCCTTCAGGGCTAAATGCCAAAACAGTCTTAACAATATATGCTAAAACTAGGCACAAATCCTTAAGGTCGGATAAGGCAACATAGTATACAGAAAGGATTCCCAAGAGTAGGCAAAAGAGTCAGAGACACCCCCACTCCCACAGTTAGGAGCCCTACAAAAACACCTCACTAACAACCATAACATATTTACAGAGAGATTACAGACCCATACAGATTCAGTGATTGCCACTTCATTCTCTCTGAGCCCCAGTACTGCTTAGTTGATTCTTAAGGATTCTTTTCACGGTTTTTCAAAGGAATAGCAAGCCTACACCTGAGCTCTTTCTGTACGATGCTATCATATAACATCCCAATGTGAAATAAAATTGGACTTTTTTGACAAATGGAGAAAGCATTCGAAAGGACAGTTGTTTTGACAGTTTTACACACACACAGACACACAGTGTATTATTAACACACACACACACACACACACACACACTCCAGATAACCCTTGACCCGCTCCATTCCTTTCCCTCTGAACCCTATTTTCTACCAGGGTTGATACACCATTAAAGAAAAAATTATTTCCACTCCTTGTGGGCACTTTCATTATTTATGAAGGCAAGTCAGTCTTGGGCAGGTATCCATATTGTTGTGTGTTTATAGTTGCAATGACAGTATAGTCCAGACAGGTTTTCATGACAATTCCCCTGGGTATCTCTTTAATTCTTTCAACCATCTCGTCCACAATGATAACTGTACCTTGGGGAAGAGGACAGTGATGCAGATGTCCCATTTAAGGGTGAGCATGCGTGACTATTTAATGAATATGTATTTGATCACATTGTGTACTGACTCGCATTTCTTTATTTAATATCTCTTACAAAGGAAATCAGGATTAATAAAAACATTTTTAAAGTTCATTTTTATAGTGACATTCTCTCTTTTATGCTTCTTAGTCCCTGAAAGAATATTTTTAATTTGCTTGTCAAGTGTTAGGTGGCCATACGATTTCTTCATACACACTCCAGATACATTTTCATTATCCATTCATCCACTGACGAACAGTACTCTCATTCCAGTGGTAACCTTCATGGCTGCATAATACTACATGTAATAGCCATCAGTTAGTAAACAAAAATCACAGGGCCCAGTGTGGGGTACCCTCTCATTACTTGTTGGTAAGGGAGGTCCCAGAGGATTCTCAAACAATACAGGGCTTTTCAGTACTTTTCATTGCCCATTAGGATGAGTTGATAATGAACTGTTGCTAAAGAAACCATCCACCTTTAGTGTATGATAGGAAGAAATCAAGCTGTAACTGAGCTTGGAGTTTTCTCCCTGCTGTCAACTTCCATAGACACAGAAGCTTCTATGCTGATGAGCAAAGGAGAAACAGCATTAATGGTCTTACACAGCTTAGAACCCTGTGAAGTATGGCATTAACCTGCAGGCAAATGGTATCTACTGGTAAAATAGTGGTACAAGCATTCTCTACTTGGTATGGATGCCCATTTCAGAAGAGGAAATTCATTAATGGTACTGGAAATTGAGCCAGAAATCCATGACTAAAGTGGTGTTATGCCCTAGTGGTGATCTTAGTACTGGTGTTTAACTAAATGGACATAGCACCAAAATGTCTTCTGAATACTTTTTTTATACCTGTACACAAATGTTCAGTCTTAATCAAAAAACTTCCCTTTACAGTGTATGAGGCCTAATGTAGAGACACAGAGCTGTTTAAGATGCTGGGAATAAGTGGCAATCAGCCCTAAACAGGACATTCATGCCCCCTCTCTGAGGCTCAAGGAACAATGCCGGAGAACAGAGTTGAGGGAAGGAAAATGTAAGAACTCCGGGATTCAGAGAAGGACTGTGAAATGTCATCTTATGACGGAAAAGTAGTCAGTATGATCATGATCCTCTATTATTAGTGGATACCTGAAATGGGACTGCACAACACTAAGCCTGTAAATAGTCTGTCGTAGAAGAGGGAGGAGCCAAGGTGGTCTTACCCCTCTTGATGCACTATCAGGTTCTGATGGATTCTGGAGGAAGAGCAGACATTTTCTTCTGATAAACCTACCAATTTTCAAGTGGATAGTTCCAAACCATGATCATACATGGCTCTGGTTAAACTCAGCACATCACAAAACAGCAACAAAAGACAAAAATATGGGAAATAGGGTCATATAGAGGAGGTGAGGCATGATGAAGTGGGATTCAGATGAAAATAAGAGGGTATCTTAGTTAGGTTTTCTGTTGCTGTGAAGAGACACCATGAACACAGCAACTCTTTAAAAAAACATTGAATTGGGGTGGTTCAATTACAGTCTCAGAGGTTCTGTCCATTATCATCATGATGAGGAGCATGGCAGTGTTCAGGCAGAGATGATACTGAAGTAATAGCTGAGAGTCCTACAAGAGGAAGTTGACTGAAGACACTGGTGGTATGCTGAACATAGGATATCTCAGTGCCTACTCTCACAGGGACACACTACCTTCAACAAGGCCATACCCACTCCACCAGTGCAGTTCCTAATACTGCCACTCCCTGTGGGATTATGAGGGCCAATTACATTCAAACTACCAGAGGGGGTGAGAGGTACAGTAATCTAAATGTACTATATACATATATGTGTGGACTTTTAAAGAACTCATTTAATAAAAGATTTAAGAAGTGAAAAAGAAAAAAAAGGAATAGCATCTGCTAGTTATACAAACAACCTTCCATAAACACATGGTCAGAAAGTCTTGCTGAAAGCCAAGTTTTTATAACTTGTATCACAAAGTGTGATTGGCAGTTTTATCATAGAATGTGAAAAACATTGTTTGAGAACCAAGGATGCAGTGGCCACTGTTTTTATTCATGGTGTTCTATTGTTTATCTTCCTGTTTAGAGACCAAAGAATTAAAATTAAATCATGAGCTGTAAGATTCTAAGAATTTACTAATGTGTTCTTTATTCTTTTAGAGGAAAAAGTAAAGTATTTCTTGAGCCAGCAGTTGCTAATGAGTCTAAGGAATTCTCCCTACTCTGCTGTAAAAACTTAACTTGCTTCAGTGAGGTTGCTTGTTTGCTGTTCTTCCACCATTTTATTTAAATGGCACATGCATTACAATAATTCATGTACTAAAGATGGTACTGCATTTTGATTTAAAAGATTATTCTGTTTTCTCTGTGTGTATGCATATGTGTACATGTATCTACATCTGGTACCTTGGAACTGAGTTACAGGCATTTATGAGTCAACTGACATGGGTGCTGAGACATGAATTCCGGTCCCCATGATTAGTCAGCACATGTCCTTAACCAAGGAGCTATCTCTTAAACACCCTGATTCTGTTCTGTTATTGCACTGTCAGCATGATGAAAATTAAAAATGCATGTCTAGAAAGAGATGAAGTATAGCTCATCTTAATGGAAATCATCTGAATTATGAACTGAGATCTTGTGTCTTGTTTTATTTATGATTGTGAGTAATAAAGAAGACAACTTTTTATATTAGCCAAAGATTCTGGAAGTCACCCATATATAAAGGTATTTGTAGTTTATAGAACTCTTAATACTATTATTCTTAGAAGTTTTATTCTAGTAAACAAAAGTTTCTAACTTGTAAAATAAATTTGACCCACTTTTCTTTTTTCTTCTACTCACTACTTCTTTACTGTTTCCAAAAGAAGCATGAACTAATCTGTTTTCCTACATCACCAATAGTAGTGTTTTTAGCATTTTATAAATTATGACCAAATTCTTTGTAGCATAATTGAATATATTTGAGACAAACACAATAAATGAAGTTTAATCTGATTTTCTCAAAGTAGCATATCTACTGAGTTGTTTTAATGCCATTTGTAAATTGTGGACAGATTTGGACTTTTATTGTTGTTTAGTATGCTGTGAAGACAGACTAATAGTTTATTTGAACACAGTTACATAGCCAAGTTTTTATAACTTGTATCACAAAGTGTGGTTGGCAGTTTTATCATAGAATGTGAAAAACATTGTTTCAGAACCAAGGATGCAGGGGCCACTGTTTTTATTCATGGTGTTCATTATATTTCTAAGCAAAATCCAATAGTCGGTACTTTAATTTTACACAATTAAGTCTTCCTAAGCATTTTAGGAGGACAAAGTATGGTTTTTACCAGTTGTTTTCTCCAAGGCTTGTGACATTTATTTAACTTTGTGTTGTACCCAAATTAGCCTAAAAGACTCCATTCTTCCTCTGTGCTTTGGCAGGTGTGCCACTTACTCACAGATGTACTATGATGGATTATAAACTGCCTGGGAGATCCCTTTCCCTGGATTTGTCATTTATTACAGGTCAAGTGAGTCACAATTCCTTTGGCAATTGGACTTCGAAACGTTCAGTGATGTGCTTTTACTCACTTACCACACAGTGTGCTTCTTCCTAGTTTAATCTAGCTTTTGGATACCATGCCAAATAACAGATCATTGCTTATTGTCCTTTTCTTTCCATGAAACTATCCTGGAATATTTTTAAAGGTCTATGTGCACACCGTGTCTCCATAAAAATAATTCCATAATAATAAATAGCTACATTGTCCTGCCAGCCTAATATCAGTCACCTTTAACAAATGTCTTTCTGCATTCATAATGTTCAGCAATTCTGTTTAGTGAATTGTATGTTTGCCTGATTTAAAACTCTAAGAAAATAGTGAATCATGGATTACCATCTCAGCCTTAGCAGAATAATCTATATTTACCATGGACTGTGCAGATTTTATCAGAATGAAGCATGCATTACTTCCATTGGACATTTGTAAGAAAATTTTGGTAAGAATATTTCATAAAGATTTAAATGGCACTGTTGCCAAAAGCTAAAATATCTACGGCAATGAACAACTCTGACACCTTTCCGAAGTATGTGTGTGACACTACTCGTTAAAGTGCTGGGACTTCTCTTTAAAGATGCTTATTAACTTTTCTGTAAAAATTGAATGTTGTAGAGATTTCTCCAGATCTGTCTGTGTAATTCTTATCGTCCATTACAAGCAGAATTTCAATTAGGCTGACTAGGATTACTTCAATTGTTTCTTGTTCAAAAGCAAGGTCATTTAATCTTGTGAGTTGTTTGTCAAAAAGAATGATGGAAAATTGAGTCAAGAATGATTTTTATGTGTTCTTTGTAGACTATTTGTACAGCTAGTTGCTTTCTATAATTTATCTTTATACATCTTGACCACAATCAAAATCAGGCCTTAATACTCTCATTTAAGGAAGGTTGCATATTCTATCCAAGGACATACAGTGATTAAATGGAAAAGGCATATTCTTAACACACAGATGTCTGTCTGCCTCTCTCTCCTGTGTGCTGGAATAGAGGCATGTGCCATCCTGTCCTGCTGAACTTATATTAAATAACAGAAAGGCCCAGGCTCTTTCATGGGTCACTATTTGAGGATCTTTCTCTGATAGTTCATACATGTATCTTATTGTTAAATAAATGTTTACCATTTATATAAGCTTATAATACTTAAAGTAATCTGAATCTAAGATTAGTTTTTTTTTGTTTGTTTTAATTGGGATAGGTTGAAACATGACTTAAATGTCGGTTGAATACAAAGACATGACTATCTGTGAAAAACTTTTAAAACTTTTAATAAGGCGGGTGGTGGCAACGCACACCTTTAATCCCATCACTCGGGAGGCAGCGGCAGGCAGATCTCTGTGAGTTCGAGGCCAGCCTGGTCTAAAAGAGCTAGTTCCAGGACAGACTCTTTATTAACCAATGGTAATAAAACATATTCATAGCATACAGAGGGGAATTCCACAGCATTTCTCCTTTTCTGTCTAAATAAAAAGGAAGGTTTTAACTTTAATATAACAAGATTATATATACAAAACAGCTATCAAACAAGAATTATAGTTACAATATTTAGTCATTTACATTTGTCAAGGTAAGAAAAATATTTTCTCATTTATTCTATCTTTGTGTCTTAAGTTTCATATCTAATTTATCTTTTATCATAACTAAGGAAAGCTATAATTGTATGCTATGTATATGTTTTATTACCATTGGTTAATAAAGAAGCTGCTTTGGCTTATGGCAGGGC
>LOJH01039889.1:0-14740 GCA_001685095.1 Ellobius talpinus | reverse complement strand
TTTCATTGGTTAAATAAAGAGACTGCCTTGGCCTTTTGATAGGGCAGCAGCTTAAATAGGTGGAGTAGACAGAACAGAATGCTGGGAGAAAAAAGGCAGGCAGAGAGCCGCCCGCCATGAAGCTGCAAGGTCAAACATACTAAATCTTTCCCGGTAAGCCACGACCTTGTGGTGACACACAGATTATTAAAAATGGGTTGAATCAAGATGTGAGAGTTAGCCAAGAAGAGGCTAGAAATAATGGGCCAGGCAGTGTTTAAATGAATACAATTTGTATGTTATTATATCGGGGCATAAGCTAGCTGGGCAGCTGGGTGCCAAGAACGCAGCTCGCGCTCTCATTACTACATGGGTACACTTGTTTGGGTCTCAAAGGTAGTTATTTGAACTCAAAATTAGCACTACTTTCCATGAACAACTGGACTTACAACTCAAGAAACTTCAGTGCCATGGGGTAGAGAAGGAGGATGGAAGGAGTTGCAGGTAATGCACGGTGGGAAGGGGTAGCATTCTTAACCCTTCAAACCTCCTCCATTGAGTGGGGACTGACCTGCCCTACCAGTGAAATCAGATACACACAGAAAAGGGTCAGATTGCTACACTGGATTATTTTATGACTTTTTTTTCATATTCTAGGTAGGTATATAGTAGGTTTGTATACAGAATAGTGTGTGTGTTTTTGTTTACTTAAAAGTCAACAAAGTATTGAAAACATTGTGAGAACCAACGTCCAGCTCCCCAGAACCCACAGTGAATGTCGGATGGATAGGACAACATCTGGGAGGTTCAGAAAGGGGATCCCTGCAGCAAGCTGGCTAGCCAGACAAGCCAAAAGCTCCAGGCTCAGAGACAGACCAGACCCTGTGTCAATATCTAAGATGAGGAGTCAAGGAAGATACCTCAGGCCTCGACACATACACACACACACACACACACACACACACACACAGGACTGCACATGCATGCACATATACACACAATCCTACACACATGAGAACATGCACACATAACATCTATATATGTGCTCTGTATGTATATATCACAAATACACACAGATACATATATATGTATGTGTCGTGTGTGTGTGTGTATGCCCAAAAAAGATAGCAATTTCTTGCAATGTTAGATACTTAGTACTGGGTCCCTCAGCAGCAGCTTAATACATTTGGAGGTGGTGATGGCATGGTCTCAGAAACCAGACCACCTGGATCCAACTCCAAGTGCTGAGACTCTTGGGTCTTGGTTTCCATATACACAAGGTGAGAACAGTAATGGTATTAGAGACTAGCAGAGGAGCTGAGGGGGTCTCACATGGCAAGGCCACAGAGTGATTTCAGTAGAGCCTCACTGGAGAAAGATGAGGATATAAAGCAGAGAATGGTGTGCAGCTACCGCAGCCCCCTCCCCTGCTTCCCACTGCTTCACTAGCTCCCATTGGACGCCAGTGCCTCTTGGAGAAGGTCTGCAGATGCACCTCTGTAGTAAGTACTTATTTACACATTTTTAAAAGACACCCACAAAGGTTCCCATTGCCTATTTCATAAGAAAACCAAAATGTGCCATGTCTCCTTTCAAGACAAAGCAGACCATGCTGCATATGGGTAGGTGCCATGCCCAACTCACCTAGAGGACAGGCTTGCAAAAGAGTTCTAGCCCAACCACCAGCGATGGCACTTCTCACCCCTGTGCTAAAGCGTCGCAGAGTTCCTCTCTGTTCTGAGTCTCACACAAGCACATCTGTCACGTGGAGGGCTTGCAACAAGAAAAGCATGCTGGTGTCTTCTTACACACTAGCCAACTCCTGTCCCTGATGACAGGTCACCTTTCTCTTCCCTCCCTTGTCCCAAGGAGAAGGAATGTGTGGAAGTGGGGTGCTCTGCCTTGTTGGATGTTATGATTGGAGACTTTTAAGAATCTTACTAAAAGCATGAAGCAAAGAGACTTGGCCCTGGGTGCCGGCAGGTCTTCCAAAGCTCTCCTCAGAGTGCCAGCCAGGGCCATGCAGCCTTCTACACTTGATGAGTCCTACTTGCCAACTATGGGGTCATAGGTCAAGCCCTACTGAAACCCTGTGACAGAAATATATAGTGGAACTATCCACTGATAAAGAATAGGAGCGGGGAGAGGAAACCCTCATCATCAGGAGAGAGAAAAGGACCAACAGCACAGAGCTCGACAGAGAGGTTAGCACACGGCGGCAGCGTGGACAGGTTTGCAGAAAGCACTCATAGGGAAAGACTGTGAGAGTCGCCAGCAGAGGGCCGAGGCAGGTACAACTACCCACAGTCTGTCTCAACAATAACAACCCCAAGGATGATGGGCCATCCCACAAAGGCACTGTGCATGACCCTGAGACAAACTCCACGTGTGTAAGGCTTGGGCTGACCCCAAAGCTTCTCTTGCAGAAGGGAGAGGGAAATGAGCATGCTGGACCAGGACGGGAAGATGTTGAAGGAGCGGGCGGGCAGCCCTGACTACACCAGATGCTGTGAGTGAGGGAATCCTGAGGAAGGGTGTGGTGATGTGCTCATCCTCAGGGCACCTGCAGTTTCACAGTGCCACACCCTCCCTCAGCAGGTGACCTCAGTGGGGCTCTACTGTAAGAGAGGGTCTCGGTCAAACTGTCGGCACTAGCCTTGCTTCTGAACCAATGCTTTGTTGAAAGAGTAAAGCAGGTGACTTGTTTAGATCTCTCCCTCTCCCCCATCCCTACCTCTCTACCTCCTTGCCTTGGACACAGGATCAGGCTGCCCAGGAACTCCATAAGTATCTCAGGCTGGCAATACTCCTGCCTCTTCCTCCTGAGAACTAGAATTACATGTGTGAGCCATAATGGCCAGCTTGTTTCTTTCGATACAGTTGGTTGCATTTTTTTCCCTAAAAATCTTTTTTAATTAAAATAAAGCATGAGAATGTTAAATCAGGTTGAGAAAATAGCAACCTTCTACAAAGCTTGGGTAAGCTTGAGGGTTCTAAAAAATATGACCAAATGCAGCTTACTATAGGTTTACAACACTTTATTAAAAAAAAATCCGTAAGTCCCCTCAGTCACAGCAACAGCATCCCTCTTCTACGGAATTCTAGTCAAAGACAGGCCCAAAGGGAGCTACCAAGAGCCGCTGCTGACTGTAGCATGCAAATTTTACCTCTCCCCTGAGGACATGGGTACCCAACTGTGAGGGCCACACTGGGAGAAGTCTTCCTTAATTTTTGTCAGCACACCTTCTAGGAGTGAAGGATAGCCCTTTACATCCTATCCAGGAGGCAACAAAGGCTGATGAACAACAAAAAGAGCTTACCCTAGCTTATGGGGGAAATGACAAGCACAGTGGGTCCATGGACACACAATGATCTCAGGAAGGCAAAGGGGAAGATACCTCCGACGGGTGTGCAGACCCCTGTGGCAAGGATTTCTCTGCCCTTCACTATTGCTACCTACGTTTTCTGTCTTCATTCCCCCTGGTAACTACCAACCTAGGAGGGGGGAAATTTGTCCAAACAGAAAATTAACACATGAAATGTTTTTCAGTTTCATTTGAAACCAGCATGTAAGTCTTTTAAAAAGCCCGTGGTGCCGGGCTGTGGCCTTTAGTCCCAGCACTTGGGAGGCAGAGACAGGCAGATCTCTGTGAGTTTGAGGTCAGCCAGGTCTACAAAAGCTAATTCCAGGACAGGTTTCAAAGCTACAGAGAAACCCTGTCTCGAAAGAAACAAACAAACCAAAAACCAGTTTATGTTATTTAATTTGAAAATAAATTCAGGAGCCAGACCTGCACACCTTTAATCCCAGTACTTTGGAGGCAGAAGCAGTTGAATCTCTTAGTTCACAGCCAGCCTGGTCTACAAAGTGAGTGCACCAGGATAGTCAGGACTATATGGAAAAACCCTGTCTTGCAAAACCAAAACATAAACAAGCAAACAAAGCCAGGAGCATGCAAAAGAAGGCTTTGAGAGTCTCCCAACCACAGTACTGCATGTCACATGTCACATGCTGTATGGGAATACCCTAACTACTTCTGTCATGCTTTCTGGGACTTCTGGGAAGTTCTGTACAGGAAGCATGCCTAGATCATAACTTTTCTCTATTGAAACGTTCCAGACACATGAGACTAAATAAAAGGATTAAAGGGCAACGTGAGTTCACGCAGAGGTAATCTATCTTTACAGTCATTGTCACGGGCTCCTTTCTATACAATGACTGCCCAAATGGACAAGGAACATTAGCTGCCAGACTGTACATAAAGCCTTCTTACAAGGAGCTGTGAGAGTCATGACATGTGACATGCTACATGTGATGAGAGGAAACATGACAGAGCAAATTCTGGGAATGTGATGTGGAAAACTGTAGCCCAGACGAGAGTAGGCTTGGGGCTGGGGAGATGGCTTCTTGGGTCAGAGCATTTTCTGCTCAAACATGAAGAAATTTGAATCTCCAGCACCCCCCCAAAAAAATGGAAGAAAAGAAAAAGGCCAGGCAAGGCCATACACACCTATAACTGAGCATTGTGGGTAGCAGAAACTGGAGGATAAGTGGGGCTTACTGGCTGCCAGCCTAGCTCCAGGTTCAGGTGGCAAATTATACAGCAGGACGTGCCTGACAATCTCCTCCAGCCTCCACCGGTGAGCAGGGAGGACACCAATACATACAAATGGATTGGCTTTCCCGCCTCTTACAGATCAGGGTGGTCTTCTCATTCACGCTCTGGTGACCTCTTGGAAAGACTGGGGGCTGGCAGGTTCTGTTTATTAGCGAGCTGCCCTCAGCCTGACACATTGGAAGTCCTGCCTTTGAAACAGCCAGCCTTCAGAACTCGCCTGCATTTGCCATGTGTTAATAAATGGTACGATACTCTTCTCAGGAAAAGTTGTCCTGGAGGCAATGAAACCAAAACAAACAGACAACCAAAGATCGCAACGGGTAGACTTTAAGACACACCATTCTGACATCTAATTGCTGTTCCGGAAAACTGTGTTTCTCTCCAGGGTTTCCAGCATTGCTCCAAATATATCTAGAAAACTCACTGCAGCAAACGCTAACTGTACCTGGGTGTCTAAGAACGTTCTCCCTTGCCAAGGGAATAAGGAAGATAGGATGAGGGAATGCTCAGCAGGACAGGCCAATGATCCCAGGAGATGGGAACGGAGCCAGTGCTGGCTCAGAGAGCTGTTTACTTTGGACAGTTCTTAGTCATCTTAGCGAGGTCCAAGTGAACTCGCCTGAAATCTTGGACAATGACAGCGTGCCCTTGCTTAAAGGCAGTCAACTGGCTTCTTGGGGAACTAACTTCAACTTCACGACTGCCTCAGAATGCCAACAGGATAGCTGGCAAAGGCATCCCTTGTTCCAAGTTCAAACAGAAATAGGGCTCACAGATTCTCCAGACAGGGTCACAAAATCTCTTCAACTGAGAAGCCTCCAGGGGAGGAGGCCGGCAATGGCCTCTGTATTTGTTGAACTCTGCCTAGCAACTACTGGCAATTTCTGAAAGCATGTTTGGTCATCCTGGAAAAGCAAACACCTGCCAATGGGACAGTAAGGCTCGAAGTTGTGTGCCTATCCCTTCTGGAGAAGAAAGCATGCTGTTAGCTTCCCTCCTGTGAACTGAACCACAGTGGCTGCAGCAGTCCATGGGGTGGAGGTAGGGGGTGGGGCTTATGGGTAGCAGAGAGGGGGGACAACTTTCTGTCCAGACACCAGAGTGAGCTCTTCAGAATATGAGCCTAAAGACCTTAAGTTTGGTTCCCAGCATCCAGGTCAGGTGGTTCACAACTGCCTACAATTCCAGCTCAAACAGATCTGACACCCTCTGCTGGCCTCTGCAAGCACCTGCATTCAACTGCACATACCCACACAGAGACACGCACAAGTAGAGATGATTAAAAATGAAACAAATTTTTACAAATAATTTTGGCTCTGGCTTAAAGCATATGTGTAACCTTATTGTTGCTTTGAACATATGCTCGGTGTGGTTTAGCGGCAGACATCAGTATTCTACACAATTGCTTTTAACTTAAGTTTCTAATCCAGGAGGACACCAGAGAAGTATTATCAGGTTTCAAATGTCTTTATGCGCAGCGTGACTTCAGTTTCTTCTTAGAAGACTTGCCCTCCTAACAACATTAACCAAGTTGAATTCAATTATATTTTCAAAGACTAACATTTAAAATCAAAGAAAGAAAACACTGCCCTTATCTAGTTGTTTCAATCACACTCAGGTGGCCCTGGACAGACAACCTCCCCAGAGTCTTAAAAAGCACTGGCTGTGGAATACCCCAAACATAGCTTGCCTGTAACACATATGTCTCTAACGAAAACCAGAGGATCCGGGGCCTGGGAGTAGGCAGGTCTGTGCATTGCACTCTGTCCAAGCTGATAGGAGAAAGGGTGGACTTTTCATCACCTTTATCCCAGAGCTAAGCCAACTCCTTTATACAACTGCTCTCGCTCTCAGGCAGCAGCCAGTGCCAGGCGTGTAGGTTCGAGCGACCATGTGGTCCTGCATGGGTCGCGTGAAGTACTGTGGCCATTTTTTTTTCCTTTAAAGTAAGCACAAAGCTTGTGCAAGGATTAAGGACTCTCTCACAGCGAAGGGCTTGGTATGACGCCTGACTCATGGCAGGGACCTGGGAAAGAACATTAAGTATGCACTGTAAGTGTTGACAGGACCAGAACTATCAGTAATAAGAAAATCAATAACAGAGCCAGATGAGAACCCTGCATGACTCAGCTTTGAGAAACAGCATCCATGGACGTCTCGTGATCATATAAGCCTTATCCTAGACAAATTTACATCTAGGTTTGGTAGAATTATTTTCAGTTATATTGTCACATAATAAGAAGCAAGGGTATTATCACATCCCAAGAACAAGAACCATGGGCTAGGGGATGCAGCCCAGCTGGCACAGTGCTTGCTTGTATACGTGAAGCCTTGGGTTTCAGAAGCGGCACCGTGTAAACTGTAAGTATGAAGACACAGTATCTGTAATTCCAGCACTTGAGAGGCACAAGCAAGGAAATGGGAAACTCAAGGTCATCTTTGGGTATGTAGCAAATGTGAGGCTAGTTCAAGTGATGTAAGACCCTGCCTTCAAAATATAAGTAAAAGGGAAAGCAAAAGATCTAATGGGAGCCAGGTCTAGATTGGCGGGTGGCTGCTCTGGAGACAACTGCTGCGGTACAAATCCCAGGGTCTCCTTGAGGAAGATTACAGAAGCCTGTCCAAGCTTGTGCCACAGTCAAAGCCTATGACCTTCCAGAGCCACTGGTCCATGTTTCACATTTGAACCTGCGAGTCGGAATCACACAGTTCAACTTAGCCTAGCCTAGCTCAGATATGAATGTGATTGAAGATGCCCCTGAGGGTCTGGTGGCGACAGACAACTGTAGAGGGAACTGCTTCAGGAAATATCTACTCACTTGGGCCACAGAAGATGCAGAGGGGAAAGACAGCAAGGAGTATTGCAATCAGAGGAGAGTTCCAAACTGGTTACACAACCACTGCACAGAGCCAAACTCTCTAGGATGCATGCGGCTGCCATATGAGCAAGAGTGTCATCCCTCCCTTCAGTGTTCATGTCCCGACTTGTCTGTGAAATGCCACAAAACCTTTGGAGGCCCAACCAACAACAGGGACTTCAACTCCCCAGTTTTCAATGGGAAATTCAGTTTACCTTTAAGAAATGGTTACCTTAAAGGGGTTAAAAAAACCACAAAACTTTACTCGCTGGCATCTAGGAAGGGACAACTGGTTGACCTAGGTATTAGTAAATGACACTTGTAGGCATGACGGTTTAAGAGAGATAAGGAGGGATGTTTAAGAGAGATAAGGAGGGGTGGTCCATGTTTCTGGAACACATGGGGCTTGGGTGATGTCCATCATGGAGGCTTGGGCAGGCAGTGGGCTGAGTGGCTTCCCTGAAGCAATGATGACAAGTCAGCCTATACACGGTGTCTGCAGATGTCCTCAAGTCACCAGGAACTTGGTACAGGAAAAGTTCCACAACATTCCAGGAAGAAAGCCAGCCTCGAAATCATCTCTGTGACCTCCTCCTCTCCCTGCCCAGCATCATTGTTTTATGTCCTAGAACACAGCAGACATGGACTGAATAAATGTCCTAGGGAAGATGGGCTGGGATCTAGATCTATACAGAGCAAAATCCAGCTCTTGACCCTGGAAGTCTCCACACCTCAGGGCTAAGACGTTTCCAGTTATCCTGAAGCCCAGAGCCCAGTTCACCACTCACAGAGCGCAGACCTCCCTAGCTGCCTTTCAAGGCAGAAGGTACCACCGGGTAATTAACAATACTTAGCACCTGCTGTAGAGTGACCGGGATTTCTTCACTGTGCAATGCCAGCCTGTCAGAGCCCTGGCTAGCTCAGGGTTAGCCCAAATTTGTGACACCCCTACAACTTCACAGTTTGCTTTTTCTGTTAAACAGTTCTGTATGTAGGCTCAATTTTAAGATCGTCCCTGTAAACATATGGCTGTCTAAATATCAGAGTAGAGGAGGGTGGGTTGCTTGCTCACAGAAAGAACCCCTTAAATGGAATACTCTGGTGAAGGTACTTCATGCTCCTAGACTGCCCACTTAAAACTGATTAAAATGTTGAGTTTTTGCTGGGTGTACTTTGCTATAATTTTATGATCAGTCCCTTGAAGGAGCTCTCGGGAGCATGAGGGTGAGCACTGGTCAAGTCCTTTTTCTTTAGAGAGGGTGAATAGATATGGCTTCCTGAGGCCCAGGGGTAGCTCCGCCAACCTCAAGACACAAGTGGTTAGTCTCTGTAGGGGTGAGTCAGTCTTTGAGTAGCCTGAGGCAGGAGGCATGCAGGCTCCACCCACCCTCCCTCTCAGCAGCCTGAAACAGACTCCACAACTTGCAATGGGTGGGGTCCAAGTCCTGCCCTGACCCTAGGAAGGGCAACATCTGTATCAACCCCTAAAATAATCACAACAAGAGGAGAAAGAAAATAATCAATGGAGAAGCTGGGGGCCAAGTCCTCCCCTGGCCCTAGGAAGAGCAACATCTGCGTCAACCTCTGAAATCATCCCAACAAGAAAGGATATCAGATCCCAGGCCCAGGACCGGCCTAAGACAAACAGGACCCATTCAATGAGCAAATGAAGAATAGCAGTCATCAGCCGAGAGTTTCGCCAGATCATTTCCTCAGGATCGGACTGTTTGAGTTGGCATACATCCCTCCCCATCTCTGGGTACTCTCTAAAAAGAAATTATCTACAGGCGGCCTTGACATGACAGGCGGTGGAATGGAACACGAGAGGAGAAGTCTCGTTCTTCCCTCCAAGGCTAGTCTCTGAGAAATGTAGCACTGTTCAGAGGAGCTGTGGGATTCCAAGTAAGACAATTCAGGGAAAATGCGATTATATTCTTAACGGGCAAGGCCTCTTCAATGTTTTGGTCTAAGTTACAAGGCAAAGCCTCACTTTCTGAAACTGAAATACTTAAACTTTCCATCTATTCAAAGTAAAATAACACACGTACATATGCCACCAGCTTACTTCTTAAAAACTAACTGAAGAGCCCCTCTCCATTTGATGTGCATGCATCTCATAAACCCACACCTACCTCTCTCCTGCGTTAAAACTAGCAGATGACCATGTTTGTATATTTTCATGGATTCTGTCTATATCCTACAGTCAAATTTCCATTCACCCCATGATGTTAGCATCTAGGATGGACTTGTTTACATTTGCATTCTCAAGGTTCAACCCAGTACTAACCCACAACACACTAAGAAGATCAAAGAAAAATTCTGGAGTGTGTATGTGCACGCACATGCACACAGGCATGCATGTGAGTGTATGGTGTAGTATAATGTAGTGCAGTACATGCCTCCATAGTGCATGTGTGAGGGTCAGAGCTCTATGCCCAACGTCTTCCTCAATTGCTCCCCGCCTTATGTATTTATTAATTTATCTAAATTATTTATTTGAGTTTTCTGAGACAGTCTCTCACTGAATCTGGAACTCACAAACTGACTAAGCTGGCTGCCCAAGAATTTCCAGGGTTCCACCTCTCTCAGCCCCTCCCCGCTTCAGCGCTTGGGCTGTAGGTGTGTACCACCACACCTGGTTTTTCCACGGATGGAGACCCAAAACACAGGTCCCCATGCTTGGCTATAGCCATTTTACCTAGTAAGCCATCTCCTCTGACTCAAAAAAGTTTACCATTTCCTTCACTCATTCACCAAGCTCAAACCGAGTGACGCCTTATTCCATGGCTATATTAAGCAAGTTACAATTCAACAGACGTTCATCAGATACGTGTGTAAAAATCCTCAGTGGGAAAGGGAGTCGTTTCTTTGGAGTCTATCTTGTTTGTAATACTGCCGATAAAGAAGCTAAACTACAGCCTTCTTTGAAAACTATGCATGTTTGATTATCCCATGGTAGCTTGCTTGTTGGCAAACATTTTGGTCCAAGCACTCTATGGTAATACCAGCTTCTTTTTATACAAGCAGTACCCTTGGTATCCAGTCAATGCATCCACAGTGAATGTTGCTGCTGACAGATGACGAATCACTATGTCACACTGTCACGACACAGGCAACACCGGACAGAAAACCAGAGCAACAAGTACAGCTTAGGCAAAAATCTGTCTTCAACTCAATCTTCTGTGTGATATGTGGGCTGCTTAGTTCACTGGACGTTGCTTCCAGCAGAAAAGGAAATGCAAGATCAGGCTGGCTTATATTTAATGAAAAACAACAACTCCTGTCCGGGTCTTACTTAGCCAAGAGTTGGGTGTGAGGTGCGGGGCTAAGAAGGAACCCTTTGCAAGGTCTGACTCTGTTTCTCAGTATCATGCTCATGAGAAATTAATTTTGGGGTTAATTTTGGTGGCCGGCTCCCACCATCAAAGATCTTCTCACCAAGAAGTTCAAGGAAAATCAAAGCCTTGGAAAACACAGAAGGACCACATACCTCTCACATGATCTGAACCTCTGACCCAAAACTGACCCAAAATTCTTTTAGAATGGATGTCTCTTACTTTTGTATACACAAAAACAATAGAATTTGTTTATTTATTTTGAGAGAGGATCTTACACAATCCAGGCTGACCTCAAACTTGCAATGGCTTTAAACTCCTGATTCTCTTGCCTTTGCCTCCTGGGAGCTGGAATTAAATGTGTGCACCACTATGCCTAGTTTGTATGGTGCTGGGGATTGAACCTGGAACTTTAGGCATGCTAGGCAAGCACTCTGCCAACTGAGCTACATCTCCAGACCTAAAATATCATTTTAATTAGACAGGAGAAAGAAGCTAAGATCCGCTGTGCCTTGTGGTGACACCCCAGTTAATTTACTGTATCTCAAAGATTGCCAAGATAGTGTCTTATGAGTTCTGCTACAAAAACAATTATAGCAAGGACCAAGTGGCTTCATTTAGCTACATCCCAATGTCTACAGCTATCAATCAAAGCATCATATTGAATATCACAGCCCTGTGCATTTGTCAACTGCATGGGGAGGGGGATGGGAGAGAAGGGGAAGGAGATAGATTCCAGAGCAAGGCAAACCTCTCCTGGATGCTAAAGCTGATGACTCCAGAGCCAACATGCCAGGAGGAGCCCTGTTGCTGAGCTGCCTTCTTCTGCTTTCTCTGACCTGTGCACTTTGCAGGACAATAAGCTATGGCTCCCACGGTATGTGGAGTCACCGAGCACTCTCACGCCTCTCCTTGTGTCACCAGCCCTAGACCTAGCTGCTCAGACTGATACACATGCTCTCTGCATTAGGGGAATCTCTATAGTCTGTGAACTCTGGGTGACCTACGTGTTGTGCTTATTCACGAGAAGTGGTCAGTGTCTCAGTGTCTCAGGGGCACCCAGACCAAAACAGGAAAGAGAAGCTGAAAGATGAGGGAACCTGAGACAGGAAAATGGATGGAGGGGGTAACAAAAGCCAAATAATCGATGCTTGCTCCTTTTAATAATGACTCCAGTGATACCAATTCAGATCCAGTCTTTGCAAAGAAAAAAAACATCTCTCTCTCTCTCCCCCTCCCCCCTTGGCAGAAGGACTGGCGATTGAATTTAGGACCTCAATTATATGAGGCAAGTACCCTACCACTGAGCACAGCCTAATTTTAGCCATTGTTTTTCAAATGGTCTTTTGAAATTTTCATCATTACTTAGCTTCAAGCACATCTGCTATTTTCTGTAAGATTAAAGAGACGACTAAAAAAAATCCATCTTCATGGACCACTCTATGCATCTCCCCCCACTGCTCCCACTCTTGGTGAAATCCTATTCCCAGTTCCATGTTCTTCCCTGAATGTTGTCTCTAACATTTCACCTCAACTTCAAAGTCAACATAGTCAATAAAATTCTGCTTTGCCCTCCAAAACACCTCTGCGGTAGCTATTATATGCCCGCCATTTTCTATAAGAAACAAAGTCACCCCACCCCCTCCCATTCTCGCCTACTGCTCCTCGCCATTCTGCTACTACATCTTACTAAGATTCTTCACCCTCTTCTTTTATATCTGCCTCTTTATCTCCGTTCAAACCTACCCAAAGTCCCCAAGTCACCCTCGCTCCAGGGGTTCTGGGCATGTGCTGTACCCACTAAGCTAGCTCCCAGCCTTGGAACATGGAATTCTAAGAGAACAAAGCTGAACACAAAGTTCAAGCTGTGAGCAAACAACACATGTAGAATAAATAAGTTGTATAATTATGGATATAATATATAATTAATTATGCACATGACTACAGAATTCTTTTACTTTTATCAGCACTAGTGATCAACATGAACATCAACACAGATGTAAACTCCATCTCTGCCATTATCCACACTCCATCTCAGAGGCTCTCGACCCTGGCTTAAAGTTGCCTGACCACCTTCGAAAGAATCAGCGTCCATCCATGCCTTCCTACCAGGACAGCTGAGCCAGAACCTCCAGCTGGTGCATCACAGGTTAAAATCCCGTCAGTAGACTCGTAGCACTGCTCTGGGGGTTCAAGTCACCTTCAACTTTTAACTTCAGGACTGAAGAAATGGGGAAAGCAGCAACAAGAATTCCGGTCAGTGATTCAGCTGGAAGACCTTTCCCTGCTCAGGCTGCTGGACCTCAGACACTCTTGGCCTGGCCACTTGGTGCACATTTATCATTACAATGGTGGTTTAATGCTGATTGTAATGTATGCTCAGATGATAGCCAACAATCCTTTAATCTTACAAACAGAACCCGATTTTCCACACCTTGCCAAATCTGAATCATTTGAATCCATTTCTCACAAAGATTTGCTTCCTTTCCATAAAACAGGGCCAGAAATAAATTGCAACGGTCAAAACTTTCAACGTTCCCCCCCGAAAACACATTTTTAAGTGACATATCACAGAAGGATCAGAACTTAGTTAAATGTGGTAACTATTTATTTTATAGCTATCATTCTGATCGTGGCGATTTTATGGCTCAAAATATAATAAAGGTATCACAATAGCTGAGAACTCATTCTGCAAAGGCTCATTAAAAATAATCTTTGCCACAGTTATTCAGGAAGTAGGTGCTTGTATGTTCCTAATCCCAAGCTAATAAAGAGTCAGAGCCAGAGCGTCTTCCCGGCAGGCATGTGTTCCAGGGCCAATGGCCAACATTATCGGCAAAGCAAGCTTTATTGCAAAGTATGTGGCAATTCTGAAGGTCGTTTTGATTTGGTTTGTGGTTTTGGCTTTGGTTTGGTTTCGTTTTTGAGACCAGTTTTGACAACGTAGTCCAGGCTAGCCTAGGGCTCACTATATAGCCCAGTTTCCTTCTGCTTTAGGCAACCATGTGTGGTGTTCCAGGGGTGAGCCACCAGAAGAACAGCATCTGTAACTGTTCTCAGTTATTTCCATCCTCTAAGGAAACAATGGGTGGGACAGATGATTGGCTGACATTTCTGGATTTAAATCTTTCCACTAGTCCTTATAACTTCCCAGCGAAGAACTAGAAACCATCATTAGCTCACATGAAATTATCTGATGACATTTAACCTATTTCTGAAAGAAAAAAATGCAGGAAGGGGCATCCTTGCCTCTTGCCCTGGCTTTGCAAAGGCACCCATTGATTCCTTGGCCAAAGATGTCTTTCCACTGAGCTGCCATCAGACACTAAGTGCCTGGGGTTGAGCATCTGGAAGACACCGTAACCCTATCTGAACCCTGCCTAGAACCTCATCCACAAGGCCTTCCTTCCCTTCTTCCACTCAGCAGACCAACTACACCCTTAAAGAAGGCACTTTCTGAAAACTAAAAATAAACTCAACACAGGTCAAAGAGGTCCTGAAGTCCCGAGTAGAAACAAGAACATACCCAGCATTTCCCCATTTATGCATTCCTGACACATGCGAGACAATCACAAGTCCTTTCTCTTAAGTGTGATACTCAAGGACAGGAGACACATAGGAGCCCCTTTCCCTCCACAGTCATGGCTCCCAAGGAAGGTGGCAGTGTCTGCAAGTGATGTCCTTAGTCCAGCTCTGAAGCCAGCACTCTCTCTTCCACTCCAAGGACTCCTGCTAAGGGCCATGTCCCTCAGACTCAAGCTCTTTTGAAGCCCAATTTATTTCTTCTTTAGTGTTTCCAAGAGACCCATTGAACAGGAAGGATTTGGGATTCCCAGCTCGCAAGGGAACAGGTCAATAGTGTCAGGAGATGAAAAGGATAACATAAAGAGGTACTCAAAGAGGAAAAATAAAACACATATCCGTGTTCCCATTAAGCCTTGAGAAACAC
>LOJH01039888.1:4171-14740 GCA_001685095.1 Ellobius talpinus | reverse complement strand
TATTTACAGCTATGCAGGCTGTAAATATTTACAGCTATGCGAGAAGAGCTGTGGGTGGCAATTGAAGTTCCAGGTGTGTCCACCAGAGGGCGACTCTCTGGGGGCCAATCTCGTTTAGGCAGGGCCACGGGACTGCAGACCCTGGAATGCCCTTTGCTTCTGCTGTGCCCTTACATGTTAGCTGCGGCTCTCTTTCTCTGTATCTAGCATGTGTGAGTGGATGTGGGGAGATCTCCATTGCCTGTACTATAGTGTTTATCTCCTGGAAATATCCCGTCCTCCTGGGCATTTTTACCTGTGGATTGTCAAGAAGATGACCCCTCCCTAAGCTGTACTGTCTAATTTGATAATAATAATGATAGCCTATACAGAGTTTTGATGAATAAAAATAAATATAAGGCTATGTTTCACAGCTAAGGCCTATGAGTTCCATCTTAGGAGCTGCTTAGGTTGATGATTAAGAGAAAACACCTGAGTCCAGGAGCCAGGCTGGCTCTAATTCTCTTAACGCTGAAAAGAGGCAGTCACGTACCATTAGCCAAAACAAAGCTTCAAAAATAACTTAAGGTTAGACCAGATGCCTTGCTAATAGTTTTAAGAGAAATAACCCCAGAAAACAAGGTAGAGTTCACACGGACACACAGCTGAGCTGCCTGACTCATTAGGCTAGGGTGGAAAACAACACAGCCCGACTGCTGCTAATTCTCCTTGCTAGGAGAGCAAGTTTGGTTGACAACCAAAGGTGATGATTAATTCCTTATATGTATTTTTGCCCCCAATCTCCTGATATAAAAAACTATTGGTGAGTGGATATGTACCCTAAAGATTTAAAGGTACATCTTTATGTACCCTAAAGATTTAAATATATAAAAGTTTAGCTTTGTGGTTTCTTTAAGATTCCTTATAAGATTACCTTTCAATATAAAGTGATTGGCTCTTTCTTTGTAACTGCAAAATGCAGCCTGCCAGTAAAAGACCTGACAAGAACACCTTGCTCACCCACACAATTAATCTATAACAAGTTGCTTGGGTATAAATGTATGTGGGTTTTGGGATAATTTGTTTTTCACCTTTAGCACGTGAAATGTTTAACCATGTAAGGGATATGGAAAACAGGTTGTTTTTACCATTTGTTGTATATCCATTGTAATCATTCACTTGAAAAACAGAATGTAACCACATTGTAACTCCTATATTGCTGGAAAAACTTTGTTGGAGTATATAAGCTGTAGTAAGAATGTATACAGGAGAAACAGAAAGAACAGAGAACCAGAAAGAGGGAAACAATCCAGAGAGTGTGAGAGTGTCTCCTTCCCTAAACCCCTCAGATAGCAAATTCAAGTTCACACTGACTCCATGGATCCCTCTTAAAGCCCCAGGCTGCTGGGGGCTGCCCCCCTTCTCCACAGCAGTAACTTATTAAACAAAAATCCCTGAAATACAAGCGTACTTCCCTGAAGTCCCCACAGTCTGTTAGTTTCGTTCTCTCTCTGAAGATGCTTCTTGTCCTGTGTCCCCCTTAGGAAGGGTTCACACAGTATCAGTACCTTGAACCAGAGTTTGAAGAGACCAATCTGGAACCCAACGTTTTCCTGCCCATCCACTCCCATCTGTGCCAAAGGCTGTGGCACACTGAGGGATGTCTGCATGTCTATGTCTCTTTTTCCCCCTTGGCTCTACCTGGTACCAGCAAGTGTGCACTCTCTGCTGCGTACCTTACCTTCTCCATCCTCCTCCTCCTCTATCTTCATTAAGAGGGCAGCCTGTCGTCAGTCAGGGCATGCTCAGAAATGGCTGGCTGTGCTGGCTGCCTTGATTTTCAAGAAACTAACTTTTTCTGAATATGTGTTTGCTTCTGTTAAAGCTTTTGGGCTGGGAGGATAGATTTACATTTTCTAAGATGGAAAAATTACAGGGATGAGAAATTTGAAGGAAACTAAGAGCAACTTTGTACATATCATGGTGATATGCTTCTCACGAACGCTAGGCTAGTCAATACATGGTTGGGGAATTTGAGAGACGTTAAAGATTGAGCTATGCCCCTGAGATTCTCCACTCCACCAAAATGGTCTTTAACATAAAATGTGCAGGGGCTACACATGTGGCTCAAGTTGGCAGAGTGCTTGCCTAGTATGCTTGAAGTCCTGTGTTCAATTCCCAGCCCTACATAAACCAGGCAAGGTAGCAGATACCTATAATTCCAGCATTCAGAAGATGGAGATGGGAGATTCAGGTCTTCATGGTTCTCCTTGCTACACATAATTTGAGGCTAGCCTGGGCTATCTGAGACTCTGTTATTTGTAAGCCACTCTACATAGCTGTTTTCCATAACAGCCTCGACTGTCCAAAATGAATGACTATGAAAACAAGCCTAGCTGCCTACACCCCATCTTTCTGGGGCTGATGAGGTGGTAGTTTTTTAGTCTAGTGTAGCAAGTTTTTTTGGTGGTCCCCAGCTCACAAATAATGACATGGAAACTGATCATTAATTATGAAAGCTTGGCCTTTAGCTTAGGCTTGTCTCAACTAGCTCTTATAACTTAAATTAACCAAATTATATTAATCTATGCTCTGCTAAGTGGCATTAACCCCTTCCATCTTGTGCCTCCTGTTTCTGCTCCATGTCTGGTTGGCGACTCTGCCTTTAATCTTCCCAGAGTTCTCTCTACCCAGAAGTCCCACCTACACCTCCTGCCTAGCTATTGGCCATTCTACTTTTGATTACACCAATCACAGCAACACATCCTTATACAGTTAACAAATATCCCACAACATTCCTCCCTTTTTGTCTAAATAAAAGGGAAGGTTTTAAGGTTGGGTGCCAAATGTAGCCAGCTTTATGTTGGACTACCTTGGGACTATCAGCCTTCAAATAATGACCCAGAGACTTATTAATTGCAAAATCTTGGCCTTAGCTTAGACTTTTTATTTGACTAGTTCCTACAATGTAATCAACCCATATTTTAAAAGTCTACATTCTGGTATATGGCTCAGTTTCCTCTTCTTAGTATGGCACATTCAACCTGCTCTGAGTCTGCCAGTGAAATTGCATGCCTAGATTTCTCCTCCCAGTTTCTCTCTCTCTGCCTGGAAGTCTCACCTGTTCTCTCTTGCCTAACTATATGACATTTAGCTCTTTATTAAACCCATCCGAAGGTGCCGTTGGCGAGACACATCTTTAGAGTATGAGCAAATATCCCGCAGCAGTCTAGCTCTGATTCAGTGAACTGATGGGTTAGACTGACTTGATGCATAGCTCTTTCCTGATACCAATCTTAATGTCAAGAAGGGCTTTCTAGAGGTCGCCTAAAAAGAATGACTCTATTTATTGGGGTTTTCCCAAAGGGGTAAGTTAGCTAGCATGGCTTGAACCCACAGCAATGCTTGGGATTTGTTTTGTGGGTACCAAATCAAGAACAAGTAAAAAATTGGGCCAGGAACATGGCTCAGTGGTACAGTGTTCATTGCCTTGCCTATCTGTTCATTATCTCTCAGCTCTCCTCCCTCATCATGATCATCTGTCTGTTGACTCTGTCAATCATCTAACAAGCAATCATTATCCATCTACCTATCCATCATTTATCCATTAACTCATCTGTCATCAATCATCCTGTCTCCATGTTCCTGCCTTGTGATTGCTTCTGGGCTCTAAGCTGAAATAAGCCATTTCCTTGTCAAGCTGGCTTTGGTTGTGTTGTTCCAGCACAGTAGTAGAAAGACTGTCAGTGCCGATGCTCACTCTGATATTAACTCCTCCTCGGGTGAGAGATCCTGGCCCAGGATTGTCTGTTAGCTTGGGCTCACTCACAGACTGTGTCATAGCGAGACGCTTGTCATATCTGTGTAAGAGAGATGAAGCCGATGCAGCTATCGTGGCCTGAGAAGAGGTGAGATTCTAATGTTGCATTCTTACAGGTAGGCAGAGATTCCTGCACAACTGGAGCTTGTCAGTCAGTCTAATCAGTGAGCCCCAGGCCAGTGAAAGACCCTGTCTCAAATGAATACACAGAGTGATTGAGGAAGACACCAGACATCAGCCTCTGGATGCCACATGCACGTGCCCACCTTTGTACTCACACACATGCATGAAGCATGCACGTGAACACACTTGTACACTCACAGAAGCCAATACAGAGCTGGTCTGTAATTGATACCTATTCTAGCCTCTGGAGGGCAGGCCCTTCCCCAGCAGGGTGGCCTCTGGACCATCAGCTTCCTTCAGTATTTCCCAGGTATAGCATTTTTCCATTATAGGCTTTCCCAGTATCCCCAGTGCTTAAAAGGTGTGGTTACCTCCTTTCTGGAAACAAATCTCCCACTCCACCCTCTCTCAGGCCCATGGCATCCTTAAAGGGGAAGGTTTGACCTCTTTATTTCACAACTTTGTATTTTGTAGCCATTTTTAAAAAATTGGAATATATATCTACATAACCATTCTATGTGAAGTCATGAGCATTATGCCACGTAGCTGTCGCCACCATTCATCCCCAGGAACTTCTCTTCCAACTGAAACCCTGTGTGGTTGACCCCTCCTCCCCCAGCCCCTCGCAGACACCCGTCTTTCTGCTTCCTGTTACTCTGTTGCTTTGTGGGGGGTTGTTAATATATATATATATATTTTATGGTTGTTAGATTTTTTTGAGACAGGGACTCTGAGGTTCTCTGGCTGACCTGGAGCTCGCTACACAGAGCAAGCTGACCTCAAATCTGCAGCAATCCTGCTTCTGCCTCTCGTGTGTCGGGATTACAGGGATGCCACGCGTCTCTTTTCTGTTTGAATTTGGCCATCCCGGGGATCTCAAAAGTACAGTCATATGGCAGCTGTCTTTTTACGTCAGGCTTCATCCTACACAAGGTCCCCCTAGTTCACATATGTTTCAGCAAGTGTCAAAGTGTCCTTATTGATCTCTAAGGATGACTAGTTCTCCACTGTATGAGTAGACCACATTTTGTTTATGCACATATATAAATCCTACCCATCCATACATCTGACCAGCCAGTGAGCCACCCATGCCCTTCCATGCTTTGGCCGTCATGAATAACGGTGCTTTGAATGCAGGTGTGCAGATACCTTATGGAGTCTTTGCTTCCAACTCTTTTTTAAATTGATTTAATTTTCAGACAATATATGTTGACCTTGCTTTCCCCTCCCACAACTGCCCACAGATCCTCCCCAAATCCTCACCCACCCAACTTCATGCCCTCTCTGTGTCTTTAAAAAATAAAAAAAGAAACTCCAAGGAACACACAAAAAGCCTCAGGAAAACACAAAACAACAAATGCATGCAAAAGACTGACCATTGAGACAGAAAATGTCCAAACAAAGCAAAATGAAGCAAAAAGTTAACAAACCTCCCGTTATCTTTGTTTGTGTTGGCCATTTATTCCTGAGCATGGAGTGGTTAATAGACCCCGTGAGACTCCCATGGAGAAAACTAATCTTCTCCTGGCTGTGGGTATCAGTGGCAGAGAGCTTCCTGTTAACTCACGTCCCTTCCCCATTTCGGTGCCAGGGCCCCATCTGACTTTGACCTGTGCAGGCCCTGTGCACGCTGCCGCAGTCTCTGTGAGGTCACATCTACCATTCCTGCTGCGCCCAGAAGACACTGTTTCCTTGGAGACATCCATCCCCTCCATCTCTTACCATCTTTTCCTCTCCTCTTACCCAGAGATCCTTGAGTCACAAGGGGAGGGGTTTGGTAAAAACATCCCATTTGGGACTGCATGCTCCCGAGTCTCTCACCCTCCGCACACTGTCCAGGTGTGGGTCTCTGTGTCGGTTCCCATTTACCATCCCTGGTGAGGGCTGGGCCAGCCTGCTGTGGCTACTGAGGGTTCCTGGTGGAAAGCATTTCTGGGGATCAGTGGAGGACACAGGAATGAAGCTGGGGGGCTGGGAAGGGGGGCAGGGAAGCGTTCCCAATCCTTTTTATTTTTAAATTAAAAAAAATTGTGTTCATGAGTGTCTTGCCTGCAAGCATGTATTTGTACACATGTGTGCCTGGTGCCTGTGGAAGCCAGAAGAAGGTATCAGATCCCCTGAAACTGGAGCTACAGATGGTTGTGAGGTGCCAGTGAGTGCTGGAAGTCAAACTTGGGTCCACTGGAAGAGGAGCCGGTGCTCTTGACAGCTGAGCCATCTCACCAGCCCCATTTTTTAATCTTAATGAGCTGATGGGAGGAGATAAATTTACCATAAGGCAGGTATTTCCAACTTTATGATGTGTCTTTCAAAGGAAACAGTCACTGGACTGAGTTAAATGAAACATTCGGTGGTGGAGGTGACAGGCCAGGACAGTGTCACCTGTGTCGCCTTTGGGATTTCTCCGAAGTGGAGAGGTTCTAGGTATGGGTGATGTGACTCTGACGTCATCTCTAGGAACCCTGTCCTCCGCAGCTCTGTACAAGACACTTGGGTCTCACAGCACCTGGCCACAGCTGCGTAGACACAGCTTCATTATCTTTTTGCCTCTATTGCCTACAGTGCTGGGGTTAAAGGTAGGGGTGTGTGTGTGTGTGTGTGTGCGTGCGTGTGTGTGTATGTGTATATATGTGTGTATGTCTGTGTTTCTGTGTGTGTCTGTTTATGTGTGCATATGTTTGTGTTTATGTATGTGTGTGCAAGTGCATATGTGTGCACGTGTGTATGTGTGTAGTCTGTTTATGTGTGCATATGTTTGTGTTTATGTGTGTATGTGTGTACATGTGTGTATGTGTGCATGTGTGTCTGTTTATGTGTGCATATGTTTGTGTTTATGTATGTGTGCATGTGTATGTGTGTATGTGTATGTATGCATGCATGCGTGTGTAATGTGTGTGCATATGTGTATGCGTGTGTGTATGTGTGTGTTTATGCATGTGGAGTGTTGGGGATATGAACCCCCATTTTCATGCTGGTGCAGCAAGTACAGTCTCCCCCTACACTGTCTCTTCAGCCCCAGAGATTTACAGGCTCTATGAGGCCTGTGATCGTCTGCAGTCATTGGTCCTCACAGCAACAGTTATTTTGTCTCGCAGCCACTAGGCGGGCTCACCTTCCAGGAATTGGAGACACTGCAGGCTGCATCAGGACCCTTAGAGAGAAGCAACAAGGTGGCACCAAAAGCATACGCAATGCTTCTTTGTTTCAAATATTTTATTAACCTGTCTGGCCAAACAAGTAATGGAAACTGAGAATAATAATTGGCTAAAAAGTTCAGGTCATGATTGCCCCTTTCCCCCAGGAAACGAAAGACTCCATGGTTCCAGAATGCACCATTGGGATATTGACACCATTTCAAAATCAGGTTCCCATTTATATGTAACAATGTAAACTTCAAAAATAGTAAACTCTAATCCCAGTCCCTCTGTACAGATCTATCACAGATAGAAGTTTCTGGCAGACCTAAATTGTGTAAGTAAACAGCCCGGTGCTTAAAAGTTTCTTAAAAAGGTTTGCAGACTCAGTAAGTAATGTTTCAGTCTTGGTCTGGAAATGAAGGCCACCAGCAGTTCCTCCCACACACTGCGCCTGCTGTGCATGCTACACCCGCCAACCACCTTCCAGAGCATTGGCCACCGGCGCTGTCACTTTTGTACACACATATACACATATAGTTTGTTTTTTTCAAGATTCTACATCTAAATTATAAGACGGCGCCAGTGACATATGATGTCACCTCGCTTCACATAGGTAAGGACGGAGATGCTGTAGAAGGCACTAAGTTCTCCTCATGATCTTGCAAAGACGCAAGAGGGCAGGCCAGCTAGGTTAGATTTCTGCTTTCTATCATGTGGCCTGGCACAGGTCTGTCCTCCAATTACCTTCATGCCCTTTTTCCTTTTCTGTTTCACCCCCTTCCCTTCCCATCCACCTATCTGTCTGCCACCCAGTTATCCATCCATCCATCCATCCATCCACCCATCCACCCATCCATCCACCCATCCATCCATCCATCCATCCAGATTAACTGACAATTATCTTTTGGTTCGTCGAAATTCCTTAAAATTAAGCACACAGTTCTGGTATAAAACAAAATATGGCCTACTATAGCTGAAAAATAATCACAGTGTACAATGTCATTTTCAGTTGCTAAGAGGCAGAGCGTTGCCCCATTGTGTCCAGCTTGCCTGTCCTCCGAAGCAATCAATGCAAGGCTCATTTTACCCCACTTTACATTCATTGAAGCACTGAGAGGTTCTTTTCTCTTCCGTTTTGAACCTTAAGTGGAAGGGTCTGATGCGGAAAAGTGCAAGCAAATTGGACATGGCAATAAATACCGCAGAACTTACTGCAGATTACCAAAACTGTACATGTATGTACACCTCACCCAACTGAGGTTCCTCCCTTAGGAATAGACCTCAAAAACATTACCATGGGGGCATCCCAGAGTCCCAGAGGAGTGGTTTCAGCGAGCGAAGGATGGGCGGGCTCTTCTGCTCCTGCTCTGGGGGCCTGTGCCCAAGTCCCCGCTGCTCTCCGCAGCCTCTTCCTTCTTCCTCACTTTGAGGCGGGTGAGCAGCTTGATCACCCAGACATCCCACTCCTCTGGCAGGAGCAGGAGGAGGAAGCCCAGGCCGATGATGATGATGGCGATGACCCGGACTCCGTTGAAGACTATCTGGCTGGTATAGTGATCCACCACTATGGGAGACAAGAGAGCGGTTTGCTCAGTGGCAAGGCTGTGGACATGGTGATATAGCTGAGCATCCACTAGGGCAGGAGGTTTGAAGTCCTTTGGAACCCCAGAATTCTGCTCAGCAGGATTTTGTTAATGCCGGCCGGGGCTGCCTCGAGGTTATCATAGGGGACTTCTTAAAACCCGCCTCCTCTGAGGCCTTGGGCTTGTGTGCGTGTGCGGCCATCTGAATCTGATCCAGCACCTGAGTGTAAATGGTGAGTTACGTGCGAGGGAAAAAATAAATCAAGGGCAACTGGGAGTGTAAGTATAATTAAGCATGCCAAGGTTTAATTCTGGCCAATTTGGGGTTTCAGGATGAAGAAAATACTAGTTTTTTAATTTGCATTTTTGGTACTTTTTCACATTATGATGTTACACATGACATTTATTTTATAATTTAATCTCACTAGGTATGTATACATATGTATATATGTTTTGATAAGCAAACCTGACCCTGTTCTCTTAGGATACTATTTGTGAATTTTTTTAAAGCTTTAATTAGTAGTTATTAATTTATTTTGCATTTATGCAGATGATCATCGAGTGCCGGGGGGTGATGATGCAGTGTAGTCAAAGAACAACTTTTGGGAGTCATTTCTCCCCTTCTACCTTGCAGGTCCCAGGAATCTAACACAGGTCACCGGGCACAGTGGCAAGTATCTTCACCCAGCCATCTCAAACGCTGCCCCTTGTTTCTTGAAATAGAGTCTCATGTAGCCCAGGCTATCCTTGAACTCACTCTGTAACTGAGGATGACTCTGAACTCCTGATCCTCAAGCCTTCGCCTCTCAAGTGCTGGACGCACAGGTGTGTGCCAGCATACCTCATTGTAATGAATTCTTGTTATTCCTTGCCCATTGGTTACTATGCGGCTCTAAGCCTCAGGGGAAGTCCCTTTCTCTGAGGGCTTCCGAAAGATCCCTGGCTTGTCATGATGAGCAGTCAGGTGACAGGACTGAATGGGAAGTAGGTTTAGGTCAGTCTGTAAAAATCCAGTCACTCTCCTAACCACCCTGATGGTGTTTACAGCGCCCAGTTATTGAAGTCTCTTCTTTCATGTTTGGGGACGCATCTTTTCTTTCCGTGGCTAACCCAGGCTGAGCCCATTTGAAGCCTGCCTGCCTCAGAAGAGACAGTCTGGCCTTTTAAAAAAATAAAAATAACCTCTCCCCTCTACTCGAGGCTACAAACATTGGAGTTTACAGCTCTTAGTGCTGACTGACTGGGCAATTGTCCACCACTCCCCCTGGTGGGGGCTGCTTTTCCTCTCAGTCATGGCTTGCTCTGTTAATTCCCTAACTTCCCGCCTCCTTCTCCGTCTCTTCCCTCCTTTACTCCCCAGAGAAGGAACGGGAGGTATTTGTAATAGTCCACCCTATAACCAGTACTTCCCAGAGCCGTCCTGTAGACTTCCAGAAACTCTTCAGTTTTTAACACCGACAAGTGCTCTGCTAATCCATCAGCTGGAGATGGTACACCCAGGGTCCTCTGAGCAGATGCCAGGGCGAGCCCTGCAGGCTCGCTGCTGCTCTGCTCAGCCAATTTCCAGAGTGCTGGTCCTTGCCTCCCTAGTCCTTACAGGAACTGGATTCCTGCAGTTGACACGGGAATAACTCTCTGCTTTGGCTGCAGGATGTGGCCCAAAGTGACTCTTGGTGTCGAACTAATGTGGGATATTCCTCTTACCACATCCTCATGTGACACCAAATTAAAACGCAAGGGTTTTAGGGAAGCTCTGTAAGATGTGCCTTCCACGAGGCTATCATAGTTAGACTGCTTTTGGCAGCTGTCCAGGAGCTCAGGGGCCTTCTGTACCTTGACGATCTCTCTCTGCATATGTGTGTACATGCATGTGTGCACACATGATCTCTCTGCATATGTGTGTACATGCATGTGTGTACACATGATC
>LOJH01039887.1:0-12010 GCA_001685095.1 Ellobius talpinus | reverse complement strand
CCTCGAATTCACAGAGATCTGCCTGCCTCTGCCTCCCGAATGCTGGGATTAAAGACGTGCACCGCCACTGCCTGGCTATTCCCCTGCCCACCTCTCTCTATCCATCATTGTATCATAAGCTTACTCTTTTACTCCTATGCTTGTTATAATTCTGGAATGTTCATCATCTCATTGAATCCTCTCAAGTCTGATTCAAGTCCCAGTCTAGAGTGGGAAAATTGTGCTTTGGAGCTAGGAGTCTTGATAGAGCTAGAGGTAGCTGCCAAGGACCCGACTGAGAAGCTGTACTTTCGACCCTCCAGTTCCATCCATCTCTAAACCCTCTTTCTCACCTACAAGGCTGTGATGGAACTTCCTGGTCGGCTCAGTCAATGTAACACTTGGTCCTGTGAATCTAGACAAGACATTAGACACCCAACATGTTCCTATGTCTAAAGGATAATTATTCTACCCAAATGGACTCTTATGAATGTGAGACTTTGCTCATTTTAAGTCTGGATAAATAAATATGGAAACTATTTAAAGGAAGCAAACAGAGGCAACTCAACAAACAGAAGGTATCTGTGTTTAACCCCAATCAGTACTTGGATGGGAGGGGAAAGGTGTTCTGGAGGGGATGCTGAAAAGTTCTGGTCATTTAAGTCTTTGGTTCCCGTCTTGCTGTGATTTGGTGTGGGTCCCTCCCATTAGCTCATTCTTGCATAAGTGTACATAACTATTTGAGGTAAGAGCACAGAGCAATCTGTCAGAAGCCGGAGGGCTCACACTGTTCCATTAGAAATGGAGCTAAAATTGGAACCAAATCAAGCAGGTGTATATGTCTGTGCAACGTCTTCGTATGTGCAGAGTTTCTAACATTAGAGAAAAATTGGGAAAACTGATTTGTCCAATATTCTTTGTTAAGATAAATTGTAACGTCATATATTTTATAACTGTTAAAATCATAAAGTTACTCTAAGTGTTCATGACACTCTATTATTCGGTGACAAAGCAGGTCTTGTAAGATATGTAAGATCAGCTGGTTTAAAAAGTGTGGGCCAATGCCAGGTGGTGGTGGCACACACCTTTTACTCCAGTACCCTGGAAAAGGAAGCAGGAAGATCTCTGTGAGTTTGAGGCCAGTGTGGTCTATAGAGCGAGTGCCAGGACAGGTTCCAAAGCTACACAGAGAAACCCTGTCTCAAACAAACAAAAAAGAAAAAAAGTGTGGATCAATAAGTCAGATATGCTTGTATGCATATTTTTGTGCAATTTCTTTAGACATTGCAGAAATTTAAAATTTGAAAGCTAGCAGATTGTCAGTTGGCGCTGAGACGGTATTTTTCACAGCTTATTACTATTTCCTGTTTTATTTACAAAGGACATGTATTGCTATTTGTGTTATTAAAAGGCTCATAATAAAAATAGACATAAAAATAGGTTTATACGTGATTCAGTTTATCTAGGCAGGAATGAGAGTTGGTTTAAGAATTTTTTTTCTGGTCCTTTCATCTGTGTCAATTGTCAGAGTTAATTCAGGCCAATGGAAAGTATCATACATACAGCACACAGAATGGAGGGTGAGGAGGATGAGGAGGGGTTGCATAAGATACCAAGCCAGGGGCATCCTGGTAATCAGGGCTTAGCTTGGAGCCTAGGTTCAGGGATGTGTCCAGGATAGGACAAGTTACAAAGAAGAGCATATTTTTTTCTTTTCGTTCAAAAGTGTTCATTCTTTCTTTTTCTGAAAGAGGGTATGTCTTACAATATAGCTGAGGCTGGTTCGAAACTAGTTATGTAGCCCCCGGCTGCCAATCCATTCCCAGAGGTCTGCTTGTCTCTGCTTCTCAAGTACTGGGATTAAAGGTTCAGAACACCATGCTCAGCTGAGGAGCATGACCTTTAAAGAAATGTCACCAACAGAGAACAGAAATTGCCTCCCTGTCTCCGATTCCTTGTGACCACTTTCCTCATGTCCTCATTTTGTACTTTGTGTTACAGATACCTTATATTTTATTGACCAACAGTATGTCCTGTTAATTGCACTGCACAGAATTGCTCTGTCTTGTCACTTGACCTGACAAATACTTTTTATAGGCTTCCTAAGAGATCTGTGCCTTTGAGATACTTGAAAAAGAAACACAATGCCCACATCCTTCAGCCTTTATACTTGGGATCTTTCTAGGTATATAATTATTACTACAAATGCTACACAGGATGCCCAGGATACCCTGGGAGCTGAACCCACCTGTCTTTTTCCTACTCACCCAGAATGACAGCCCTAGATACTTAGTACCTCCTGGCAAACATCTCCTAGTTTTACAGGAGGTTCAGAACGCTTGCACAGCTGCTATGTGATTTTGCTTGCTTTTTTCCAACAGTTATGAGGGGGGGTTGGTCAGTTACCCTTAGCTCCACATCACCCCACCCCCAGGGAAGAAACAGTATCTTTTCATCACTTTGCTAGGTCATGGCCCATGTTTGGCACTGATAAACCTCTGTTTTACCTAACTTCCGGAGCTTGTGTGAGTATTAAAGTGATTAAGTTACACAAAATTACTTTCTAGTCAATGAAAACCCCACTATTGTAGCTGACGTTAAAACATTTTGTCGTGTGTGTATTAATTTAAAATATTCTACCCTCAGGAAACCATCATTAATAACTCATGCCTTAGTGGGATCATGTTTTTGGATATTTTCAAAGCCAGAACTAACCTAGAATATTCAGAATGAAGGGAAGCAGGGAGGTTAGGGAGAAATATCCAGGGCCCTGGGGAGAGCAGCTGTGTAGAAGTTAAATGAGAGTAGTAGCTGCCAGAAAGAGAAGAAAAACACTAAATGATCAAAGGCATTATGTGAAATGGGAAGCTCAGGAAATGCAATCCATTTCCATAGTTTTGAAGACAAGACTTGTTGGTGTAAGTCTGCTGGGGAAGGCTACAGGCTTAGGTGTCAGTTGTCAACGATTAGTGGTCTAAGGAGTAAACCTGCTCTATTCAAATGCTGCCCTGCCTCCACATAAAGAGTATTCTACGACATCATAGTTTGCTTTATTTTCTTCTCAACAGTTTCCATCTAAATTCCTAAGTGCCGTGCCTAGAAATGGAGCTCCGATTTCACAGAGTTCCCTGCATCCCTCTACTGCTCCCTTGCGAAATTGTGCCTAGTGCTTAGTGGGTCCTTGTGGGATTATTTCTAGAATGAATGAGGGGAAGGGGTGCAGAGTGCCCTGAAGCCACTCCCTGCTTATACACTACTTCCTTTCTCTGAGTATCTTTGAGAATTGGTACCCCCCTCTTTTCGGATGCCTTAATGACTGAAGAATGACAATTTTAGCTGCTTCATGGAACAGTGCCATGTTATCTCACAGATCGTTTTGGGCTTCCCAGTTATTTATGGGTCTTGTCACACAATCTTACAGACTTTTATGCTTATTTCTTGTCGCCAAAAATCCACCATAGACTCAGGACAATATTCGAATTTCGAAATGTACTGATAGCAATTTCTCCCTCGTCAGTTTCTCTCTAGTGCCTGAATGCAGGATTCCAGCAGCACAGATCTCGGGGCAGGCTGCACCTCCAAGGACTTCTAGAGCAGCCCCATGGCAACTGTCCACTTGCAGCCAAGTAGCCTTACCCTCAGATTCCCACTTGACAGACAAGCTACCTTTGGGGCTCTCTTTGTCACTTTCAGCCATCTGTAGCCTTAGCAAGAAGGACATTTTTATGACCATTTTTTGACATCTGTGTTTTTTTTTCTTTTTTGTTATTTAGTAAATACAGCTCAGGAATGGCAGGCTGTGATTAGTCCTCTGCTGAGCCCGGTTGCAGACCCTATTGGGGATCAATTTTGTTTGGAACTGAAAAGAGTCTTGCTGTTTGTCTCAACCAATGACATTTTACTATGATAACCTAATAATAGCTTGTAATCTATGAGAGACCATGTCCCAGAGCCTCCCTGGGCTCCAGAGTGGGGGAAAAAAAAGAAGACAAGCGTAATGAAAGTTTCTGATTGCAAATAATAGAGCCCAAATCAGCCATCTTCTTTCTGTGCATTACATATAGGATTTATATTTGCTGAGCTTAATAAAGGTTATAGAATATGGTCACTCACCAATTTAAGCATCTTTGGGATCACGTGCTGGAAAAGGTGTCAACATCATGTATGGCACTTTGTGGATTTAGTTTTTAGAATGAAGCAGAGTATATAAATAAGTAATACCAAGCTTATGCTTCATTCCCAAGAAGATGCAGAATGGAGGGTCAGTGTGCTAGGGAGCCAAGATGGTGTCCATCTGGCATTGCACATAAATGCCAAGCACCAGGGCATTTTTATACCATGCATTATTCCAGACATACTAACATTCTTTCATACCCACATATAAGATTTACCTTTCAAATTCAGTGAGCATTGTATTTTCCCTCTTTCTAAAAATACCAGTGAGCCCAAATTCCTTCTGTTGCTCACACTGTGCCCATGACACAATAGTAAAATTACATCTTCCTATAGCCTAATGTTTCTTCTTGTGAGTTTGGCAGTAGCATAGAATTCTTTGTGCAGGGCAAAATGCCAATGCTTCCTGACGAACAGGTCCTAGTTTCTGTATTCTCTCCCTAATGGTTGGGATGGATTTGTACTGATCAGAGGACAAAAAGGATGGCACCTTGGAGCCATGAGGAGAGTGAAAAGCTGAATCAATGACACTGGGCTCCTTGAAACTGTGTTATGATCAACAATTGAAATGGTCAAAGACATTTACACTTTTATAAAGTTAAATAAGGGGGAATTATCTAAGATTCCTTGGTGTTGATTCTAAGTATCACTGTGTAAGTTTTTCTCCTAGTGAACAATAATGTATGAATTAATAGTATGTTCAGGAAGAAGGTGTTTGGAAGTATTTGGATTGTTTTTAAGGCGTTCAAATCTACAAAGGCACAAAGCAATAGAGAGGGGCAAACCCCACACAGAGTTGCAAGATGTCTGGTGAAAAGAATTTTGAAACATCTTTAAAAGTTTATAATAACTTCTGCCCTTCTGTAAGAGGAAATATGATTGCAATAAAATGGAGAACCCACATTTTTATATTGAAATTTTTTCACTGGTAACTCACAAAAGATGGAACTATAGAGTGAGAAACTGTGTGAGGGATTGCTTAAGGCTGAAGAACAAAATCAAGATTATCTGAAAACCATGAGGGATCGTATGGGGATTATTCAACACCCTAAAACAGGATCAGGGTGGTGACAGCATAACCCAGTGACTGTGCTAAACAGAGACCATTCTTCAAATGTGTGAATTTTATGGCTTGTAAGTAGTGCCTCAGAGAAGTGTGCAAAATGTAAGATGGGCCTGAACTGAAAAGAACAGAGAAGTGGTCTTTGAGATTTTTCATTATCTCATCTTCAAATATAAAGACGGAGAAGGGAAAGTCAACCAGAGCACTATTCTTCGTCCTTTGTCACTGGCCTGCAAGCTTGTTGAACTTTGTGGCGCCAAAGGGACTGATGCCTTTAATCTACATGATACTTGCTTCTTGTCACATGTACCCAAGATAAAAAGAGGTGGAGATTTACATCACTCGCAACACATAAGCATAACAACGGTATCTCAAGCACAAGAAGACATGTATCCACGGATCTGTGTGCACACACATAGCATCTCATTTCTACCAGCGTCCTGGCTCTGACTGGCAGAGAGTGTGTTAAGTCTCAGATAAGATAGACTCGAATATTTTTAGCTCCTCGCTCTTACCCTGTGATTCTAATGAGGCTGAGTGAAATTGGCTGGTGTGCGATTGGGGCTCTAATCCAAAGCCTCTGCAAGGCTTCAGGCTGGGCACCACATATGCGGAGTATCTCTGCTCCCAGACAGCTGACAACATTGCTGTCCTCCTGGTCATGATCCAGCCTTGTGTTCGATATTTTTGCAGAATTGGGAAAAATAAGTTCAGGAACTGCTAACAGAAAACTTGAAAGTTCTCTTGAAAAAACATGTAATACAGACTCTTCGCCTGAGAAGAAAGAATAAAAGCTGCAAGAGTTTTAAAATGAATCTCCCAGGTTCTTACAAGTGTCTTGAGCTCTTTGCACTGTCTCTCTTGTGGCGTGTTTTACTCCAGAGCAAAAGGCAGGTGTGGTGCTGGTGACAGAACAATTCTTATGAAATCTGGTATCCAACCTTCCTTTGTTCTTAGTTTCTTTCAGCTCCAGTTACATCACCTAACTGTGGGTGACTGTGCTGGCACTTACTCCTGCCTGCCGTGGGTTAAGACAGGGTCTCTAGGAAAGCCACTGAGAGTGACTAATGCTGCCCAGGGCAGCTTCTCTGGCACAGTCTCTGGTGGCCTTGCCTCCAGCCTGACTGTAGGTCTGACTGTCCCATTTTAGCAGTTCTGACCTTTCTTGGTAGTAAAGAAACTGGCTGTCTAAAGTTAGAGCATCAGGAGACTAAACATTCCTGCCGGAGGCAGCCTTTTGGAAGAGCCGACACCATAGGCACTGGAGAATGTAGGCTGTGGGTAGACCATTTGGGATGATAGGAAATGTTTATCATCTAACTAGATATGCATACACACTGCAGAGTGGCTCTCCTTGAATACGGTGGGTGTCTAACTTGAGGGGTCAGTGTCCCAAGGCTCACAATTACAGGAGACAAAGGCAGAAGGGCTGTCCACTCACCAAAATCCCAGCATACTATATCAGGAGAGACCTATGATTTGTATAGTTATCCATGCTTTGACAGGTTTAGGGCAAAGTACCCCAGGAGGACTAAACTTTTTGACCAGCAGATTAAATGAGAAGAATAAAAGAGATAGAACATTTCACTTTGGGTCTGCTTTGCCTGGTGTCAGGTACTTTAAAGACAGGTGAATCTCGCCACAGTTCTGTGAGAGATATTTTCAGTTGTTCCCCTGGTGTGTATCTTCATATGTGTGTATGTGTGTGTTTGCACGTATGTGGATTCACATGTGTACACACACATGCATATGGAGGCCTAAGGTTGACATCAGAAGTCTTCCTCAGTAGCTCTCTGTCTTACTCATTGAGTCAGGGTCTCTCACTGAACCCCAAGATTGCTGATTAGTCTAGTCTAGCTGGCCCGCCTTCTCCAGGCGTCTCTTGTCTCCACATTCTGAATGCAGGAATTGCAGCTATCCTAATCCTCACCTTCGTATTTCCCAGACATGCACTTCGATTGCTGAATCATATCCTCATTCCAGAGAGGTTATCATTATTAATTTTTGTCGGAGTCAGGCCAAGAAAGCAAGGCGTACAGACATTAGACAATGTGCCTCCATGGTGCTTCATGTACAAAAGTGGAGGAGGGAGGGATGGTTTGCACTCTGATCCACGCTCGATAGCTCATGTTCTTTTATTTCTTCTCTTTATATCGTGATCTTTAGACTGCGAGAAGGGTGAGCAATCTTTCAGAAACCTGAGTCTGTGAACCATCAACCTGTCTGTGAGCTCAGTACCAAAAATATCAAGTCTTTTTGAATGCATTACAAGAGGAAACTGAGCCAATATGACTCCCTGCTTATATCTATGGTGCTCAGATGGCTGCTGATTTAGAATGGTTGGGTAGAATTTCCCACTGAGAAGTGCTTTGCTTGTGAAGAGTGTTGTCCTGTCCCCTTCTGATCCAATTTCCATGGTTAAGCAAGGGACAGACTGAACGTGTTTCTTGACAAATCCTTGGTCAGACACTCACTCTCAGTCTCCTGGAGGTTGACTCCAAAGCTATCAGTAATCCTTTTCTTGTCTGTTGGGAGAGCATCTCGAGTCTCTCTGTGCTCTACCCAGCCACACCTACACAGCCGTGTACAATGAGCAGCTTGACCTCGCATAGCAACGATAAATCTCCTTGTTCACATGCATAGCCATACGTGTCTGTGCTGATGAGGAGTGTCTTGGCATTTTGTTTATCCCTAGCTGTTTCAGAGATGAATAATGCTAAAAGTTGCCAGTGAACCAAGCTTTAAAATGTTGACTTTTAAAATAATGAGTATCGGATTATAAAGGCAAGTCTTTACTAATTTCTGAAATTGTTTGAAGCCTAAAGCCTACTATCTGATTTGTATTCCAAACGAAATAACAGCCTGGGATCAAGGATTTGTATAGAACCCCAGGATATCATGTTTGAAAAGTAGAAAATGTCAAAATTGAGGCAAAGAGAAATGAATAACTCCAGGAAAATTGTAAGGCACATGGGAAAGAGTGTATATAGTACTTTAAATATATGTTCAAAATGGCATGGCAGAATAAATGGCCAAGAGCTGTATTATAAATCCAGAAATTCCATCCATCTGAACTTTAAGTGTAGACAAATAATTTATTCTCTTAGCCTGGTGAATTGTGAAAGCCTTGGTGTTCACTCTCTTGTGGAGCTGACTTTAGAAAGAGCCACACCTGTCTGCATCTGTAGATATGGTACCTGATACATTTCCAGGGTGACATTGAGATTTGCAGCTCCTGGAGATAGTAGTATGACTTCTGCCACATGCAAGCTATTTTAAGGTCCACTGAGAAACAAAGCAACATGATGTGGAAAGTGATAAGCCACTTACTACTTAAATATAATATAGGATGTGTTAGTTCTGAGAGCTATTCAAAGCTAGGAAATTAAAAACTGAGATATAAACCATTAATGAGTAATTTTTGTTGTAAAAATATCACAAAGACAGTATGTTTTTTAGCACGGAGGAAAACAATGAACAAGCTCACTTTGAAGGCGCAGGAGATAAGGGACAAATACACAAAATACACAAACCGAACTTGCAAGGGAGCAACATGATATCACTAAAAAATGTAAATAATAGGCAATGGGAGTATAGAACACACATCTAACACATGCTTGGAGCTTTGTGGTCAGCTGCAAAATTTCCTCTCCTGCTCATAACTTTTTCCAATTATTATCATTTTCTGATGACCTCCAATGCTTTTGACATTGTTCAGATTTGATCTTGGCATTAATTCTGAGATGATTAATTTCTGTTTCATATGTTAGGGTTCAGAATGTATTATACAATCCTCTAATCAATTCTATTTGAACTGCCATGTGGTATTACTGCCCACTTTTCAGGCATGAGAACTCAGGCACAGAGTCAAGAAGTCTCCTAGACTCACACTGGGAATAACACGACAGAGACCTGAGCTGCAGCCCCTCGTTACTGCAGAAAGAGAGCGGGGTGGACAGTCAGTAGAAAAAGTCCGAGGGTGCTATAATTCAAAACTGACATAAGCTCCCCCCCAAAATAAGAGCTTTCGTTTGGAAATTTTCCTATATACAAACTGAAAAAAGTTCAAAAAACATCTAGAATTGTGTTTCATCTCTTAAAACTGCCAAAGGGAAACAATTCCTACATGACTTATTTCAAAGGATAAAGAATAGTCAGAACACCAAAGGAAACAGAAAACCTTATAGTACCAGTGACCAAGAGGCAGCCTAGAATACGCAGGCTTTAAAATTTTCTGGTCTGGAGTGAGCAGCTGGCAAAGGCAAGCTCAAGCCGGCAGCATGCAAGCATCAGGTACAGACCAGTTGATTGAGGGGCAGCGGGCAAGCATCAGGTACAGACCAGTTGATCGAGGGGGCAGCGGGCAAGCATCAGGTACAGACCAGTTGATACAATGGAGAAAGACCAAGGCCGGACTTTGGGGATGAGGAGCAAAAATACTTGTAACTACTCAATCCCTAAGAGGTTTCTGTGTAACGGCAGAAGAATGTTTTCTTCTATCTGAATCCATTGTAAAGAAGAGGTAAAGGAAAGCCTATATCTAGAATCTAGAGTACAAAGCAGAGGGTCTTGGCCACACAGACAGGATTTATCCCAGTAAATTACTGAGTGAAAATAAAAGTCCAACCAGAGGAGGCCTTTCATTTTCAACAGGCTGATTTCCCAGTGCTTATTCTCATGTTTCTTCCTTGAATCTTGAGCTTTCTTTCCCACAGAAACAGTGGGGTGTGATAGTTTTGGACTAGGGGAGATAACACAGTATACCTAAAAATTTAACAGTTCTGGGTCTTAGGAACAAGAATCATAGAAGAGAATAGAAGAAGCAGAGGCAAAGGTTTGTCTTGTTCAACACAGTTCCCATGATACACAAAAGTATGATGAGAAAAAATGTTTCTCCTTCGAGGTCCTCTGTGCCTTTGGCTTCCCTTTACTCTATGTACAGCAATGGCCTTCTCAGATCTGCCTTATTCCTCAGGAACCAGCCAGGCTTTGAAAATAACCTTTATTTGTCTTCCCCAATAATCAGAAATGCTCAGCAGTCTCTAGAGTGCTTTAGGAAGAGTCTTACTGAGTCCATTAACGCTAATGGGTAAAAGACTGGTTTGCCCATTCATGTGTGTGTGTGTGTGTGTGTGTGTGTGTGTGTGTGGTGTGATACTGCAACACACACAATCAGGGCATGATAGAAGTAACTGGGTTGTTTTTGATTGCATGAACGTTACAGTTGGGAGAGTTAGATAATAATAATATTCAAGAACAAAATCAAGAGGCCAGTGAGATACATTAGTAGGTAAATGTGTGAATGAAACCACCAAGACTGATGATCTAAGATTGATCCCTGGGACTCACATTATGAAAGGAGAAAACAGACTCCCACAATTTGTTCATAAACACACACACACACACACACACACACACGGAGAGAGAGACAGAGGCAGAGAGAAGATAGAATAAATAATAACATAATGAAAGAAAAATAACTTTGAGCTTCATGAAGTAATAAAACTGTACAGAAAAGAAACTATGATAATACAAAACATTGTGTGGTCCGCTTGACACTTGGAAGGTGCCACTTAAGGTTACACACAACTGTAGATGAGCAGACAGTTTTATGCACATGAAGAGGGAGACTGTTTTATGCAGTCAGGGAAACCCTGAGCTAGCAATTGATTCAGCTGTGGAGAACAGAAGCAGGGTGGTAAGCCCAAAGAACAGTAGGCAAAGAGAACAGAGGTGGAATGTCATGGGATGGCCAGATGAGGTAAGTCTTCAAGGGAGACTGAAGCCTCTGAGGGTGATCGTAAGTGAGAAAAGGAGCCACCTGGAGACCATAAGCAGAACTTTGGTCTGACTTGCTTCTTCATAAAATATCCACATTATGTAAAAAAAAAGAAAAGAAAAAAATTGCCGGGTGGTGGTGGCTCATGCCTTTAATCCCAGCACTTGGGAGGCAGAGGCAGGAAGATCTCTGTGAGTTTGAGGCCAGCCTGGTTTACTAAGAGCTAGTTCCAGGATAGGCATCAAAAATTACAGAGAAACCCTGTCTCAAAAGTAAAAATAAAAAAAAAGGATCTCCAGTGGAAGCAGAGAAACAGGAGGCGCTTCTAGGGTCCGCATAAAGAACAATTGTAAGACAGAAGGGGGGCAGCTATGTGAACCTGTTAATTACATGTTAGATGGAAGGCATGCTGGAGCTGAAGATGAAGGGAAAATAGGAATCAAGGCTTCCTGGGTAGATGATGATATTGCTTTTCTGGTCAAGTCTGGAGAGAACAGGTTTGGCTAAAGGACTAAAGTCATTGGGCTGCTGAAATTGCCACTTTTGTTGGGACATGGCAATGGAGCTGCAAATCACACATCACCCATCAGACATGGAAGCAGGGAAGGTAAACGCTATGTACCTCAGCTTGCAAAGGCAGGGGCTGCTGTTCTACATCTATCCTGGAAACTGTCCCAGGAAATTGTGGGAGGAGAAGGGACAGGGCTGAGGACCAAGCTGTGGCTCACTCCATCAGTCCAAGATTAGAAGAGACTGTCTGGAAGCTTCTTCCTACATCTAGGACAGTGACTTAGAAAAGGGGCCTTGCTCGGAACTTCTACAACTCACAAACACTTTCAGTATCATAAACACTTTCAGTAATGTAGCAGGATGCAAGATTAACTCAAAAAAATCAGTAGCCCTCCTGTACACAGATGGTAAAAGGGCTGGGGAAGAAATCAGAGAAACATCATCCTTCACAATAGCCAGAAATAGCATAAAATATCTCAGAGTAACTCTAACCAAACAAGTGGAAG
>LOJH01039886.1:0-14741 GCA_001685095.1 Ellobius talpinus | reverse complement strand
AAGCCGCTCCCTTTCCTGCCTACTCGCCCCTCACCTCCAGCTCTCCCTCAACCAAGAAGTGCTTCAATAAAGTGTGATCAGAGAAGAATCCTCGTGTAGGTGGTTTTCTTCCCCTGCTGGTCAGGGGGCTCGCCACACATACCCTCCTGTCAATCATATCACCTCTAGAAGAGTCTTGATTTTATGTGTGGATTCAAAAGATTCAAACATTCTGTAAGGTGCTTAGTGGAAATTATCTATCTGCAGCATTCATCAAATATGTTAGTTTGAAATGAACAAGTCTAGATTTTATGTAAGTGGAGCCCTTTTTCATTAAGTAGATAACATTTCTCAATAAAATTTGTTATCATGTTCAAAATTAAAAAAAAAAATCTTAAGTCTAAAACAAAAAAATCTTGGAAGAGCATAAAATATTTATATTGTATAAATAACAGAAATTCAGTTACATGTCAAGCTAATGCAGTAATTATAAGGGAATTTAAAGGAAGTCACACACTTGAGAAGGGCAAGTATCTAAAACAAGAGTAGAATTGGAAGAGTCAGGATGTTGAGGTTAAAAGGTCAGGGAGCACTGAACACCTGCATTGCATGAGCAAGACTTAAGATGCAGGTTTTGAAGTACATAGGAAATTTGACAAATATATTGTGAGTGATTTGGTACATAATCATAAATAATCACAGCACTAAAGAAACAAGACAATGAGAGCATGAATTAGAAGACCTTAAAACGAATGAATAAACCTCTTTATGCCAAAAAGTGGAGTGGAAAAACAAATCAAGGAAAACATAAGGGACAATATTTGAAAGTCAAAATGCTATGACACAAAGCCACAGGAGGAGGAAAAAGAAGCCAACCCCCCACAAGCATAAATGCATGCATACGGAGAATAGCTGATGATAAAGAGTAAAGAGATTCATTTGGAAATGTGGATCATAACTGAAGACACATTTGATGGAGGAGACTCTGAAGATGTTGAGAGGGAATGGTGCTAAGCTAAAACAGGTAATGAACACTTTTTCCTTTGGACTGCACAAAAGGATTAACTGGAAGAGGAATAAATTTGAAACATATTTGGTTAATGGGAAACTCATAAAGGTAATTAAACATCTCAGGGTTTGCCTTGACAACACTTGTCATTATTAGGTCAACTGAAAAGTATTTCTTAAAGTACAGTAGGTCTGATTGGAGGCTTTTTAAGTAGCTAGATAGCATCTCTGACTCTGAGAAGTGACAGCTGTTTCATTTTCCCCCACATTAATAAAAATACATGAGTATTGTACTTCTAAACTTTTCAGTATTTTGAATTGTGATTAATGTGGAACCATGGACTAGTTAAGAAAACCCCAACTCCCAGGTACAAGGTATTCTTTTAGTTGTTAGATGGGGTGCAAGAAATTCCCGAAACAGTGTAGTCTATAGTCATTTTCTTTTGTTACTTTCCGGTCCTTGAAAGTAAGATAATATTGCTGAACATATAACACACTTTGAACACAGTGTGTAACATTAACTACTGAGCTATCTACCTTCTCAGACAATGTGTTTATGAAAGCACAAAAAATGATAATTATAAGTATGAACATTCTCCATACTAAAGAAATGCATTGAGGAAAAATATTTGTATTTGAAAATATATTGATTATTCTCTTCAAGTATATTATTCAAATAAAGAATAATTTTGTTTCATAGCTGAATTGAAACTTGGTGAAAAATACAGGAAGTAAAAAAAATAAGTCAGTATTTGCTCTGATGGTGACATGGTGTTAACTTTGGAATTCTTTGAAAATGAAACATAAAGGCCAAGATTGTACAGCTTTTCACAGAAATACAGGTGTCCTGGGTACACTGTTTGGAGTTAGGGAGTAGGTTTTTAAAAAAGCAATTTCTACCAGGTCTGGCTCTTAGTAGAAGGTCTCTCTCTATTCTCAAATCAGATTGACTCTCTTCTTAAAAAGCAAAGCTTTTCAACCTTGCAGATCTCCTCCCTGGGGCTAAAGATCAACCACCTCCAATAAAAGAGGATTCACTGGAGTCCTTCCCCATAGAGATGCAGGCGGCTTCGAGAGTAAGTGCTTCAAACAAGTAATTTACTTTTATAAACAGTATAAATAAAACAGAAATGGGAAGGTGTTCACAGGCTTGCAGCATTTCGCTCTTTTACAGCACTCTAGATATTTTATTTTATTTCATGTAGGAGGTCTGCAGGCTTTTAGAGTTGCTTATCTAGGAGAGGTCTCCAAGCTGTTTAGGGATAATTCAGAGATGTCAAGTGTTCCTCCCAATGGAAGTTTTATTTAAGATATAACATCAAGGCATTACTTTCCTATTAAAATAATTGTAAACTAGTGGTGTTTGATGAATCATGTCCTTCCTTTAAAAAAACTAGTATATTAAGGGCTTTTTATTAAATATCATGAAAAATATTGACAGATACAATTCATTCTTGTGTATTTATCTGCACCAATACTTCTGAAGTACAATTTCACTAAACATTGAGTATGGTACTGCATATTTTTATGTCTTTAGCTGTGGTAACAGTGTGTCCTAAACTCGTGTTTCTTCCCTGTTCCTTAATAGATGATCACTCTGGATTTACAAACATGGCACAACATTTTGAAACTGTCCCCTCGGTTGCATTTTATTCTTCTGATGCCTCAATTTTTTCCAGTTTAAAAAAACACTGAAGCAAAGGGACAAGGAAAAATCAACCATATGCTCACTCTCTCACTAAAGATCAGCACAGAATTGGGACCCTATATGGGCCATTTTTCTTATTATATCTTGCTACTGAGAGAAGAGATATATCAAAAATTGTCCAATAATCATTAATTTTGCAATTGTAAGTACTCCTCATTTTTATTTCTTCTTTTTAATTCCAGAGAGACTTTAGTCATGTAAAATTCTGATACCTAACTATGTTATTAGTTCAATTATACATGCATTATATTAAACATATAAATCCAGAATGAAATGGTTCCATAGGTAATGGCAATTGCTACCAAGTCTAACTACATGAGTTCACTCTCTAGACCCTACACTGGAAAGAAAGAACAAATTGCAGTCAAATCTCTTTGGAGTTACACATACACACACTTGTGTGTGTGCATGCAAAAGCATGAAAAATGCCAAAGTTCTAAAACTCAATAAAATATTATACACATACATATACACACACAAATTTTTCAGCATTGTAGTCTGAACCCAGGTACTCATGCATGCTAAGCACCTGCTGTCTTATGAGTTACACCTCCAGTGTAGAGCATGCATGCTCTTTCCATGTCCAAAAGAAAAATTCTTATAAATAGAGCTTATGAGATAAATGCCATTATATATCACCCTCTCTGTAGGAAGTGTGTAAAGCAATTGTACAACTTTCCTGTCAGTAATTTCACTTTTTATATAGTCCAATATAAGTCCAGTATTTTGAGCATTATTTAACTGTGTATGTTTTATGCTTTGAAATGAAATTGAATTCCAAGTGAATCTAGTTCTTTGAAAGCTCTAACAACATTCAACTTTTTTTCAAGAGGACATTGCTAGACTTATCAAGCCATAAGAATACAAAACATTTTTGCTATGCAATTCAATTAAAACAAAAGGCACTTGTTTGTACTGTAAATATCGTTCTACTCCTGAAAAAATAGATGGCTGGTGGGCCCAGACAATTTCACTTCCTCATTACATTATATAACATGTGTCACATGATATTGCTGAAGAAAGTGTGACTAACTTAAAGAAATATGGCACTACATGCTGCCTAGATGTTTGTCAGATTTGAACATGATTCCCTATTAAAGTAAGTTTACTTTAAAAAAGATCTTCCCCTGGACTGTTACCTAGATTAATTCTTTGTGAACTGATGACTAAGTGTTTGTCATGATGTGTAGTAGGAGGCCGCTTGTTTGTTCCTGGCTCATCCTCTAAATAATCCCACAGAAACCATATTATTCACAATACTATTTGCAATTAAAAAATATTATTTGCCAATAGCCCAAAAGTTTTTCTTTCTAACTCATATTTTAAATTAACCTATTTCCATAAATCTGTGTATCAACATGAGCCTGTGTCTTACCGGATAAACTTCTGGCATCTGTCTCTAGCAGGGCTACATGGTTTCTCTCTGACTCTGCCTTCTTCCTCCAAGCATTCAGTTTAGTTTTTCTTATGTAGATAATTTTACAATTATAGTTTAGCAATCTAATGAATAAACTGATTTCATAAAGTTCCAGTAATTTAAATGGTGTAACAGTGCTTCTTATTTTAAGAAAGCATATGACAATATAATAGTGTTAGGATGAGAAGTTCATAGCTATATATAAGAACTCATATATAGTCCAGTGTTAGATCTCTTGTTCTGAAAAAATGAGAACCCAGAGACAACTTCCAGATTAACAAAAACAAGAAGGAAAGAAAGAAAAGAATGAAAGAAGAAGAAAAAAGGAAGGAGGAAAACAAAAGTCAAAAGGAAAAATGATACATAGTTTGGGAGCAATGAAATTTAATCTTGTGTCCAAGTGCTGTTATGGATTTAGTGTTTTACTTTGAATTAACTAAAAATATCATTTATTCCATCTTGAAAGTTCAATGTGATAAAGTGAGTTAAATTAAGGCTTAAATTACCTATAATTTTTTTATTCTTAGTAACACATATTTTTCATGAATCTATTTTAATTTGAAACATGTTTCAAAAATTTACAATATGTACTTAACCTTGAACATACTGTATGTCACATATAATGGTCACCCTGAATAAAACTAACACTTCCTTAACAATATCAAGTAATGAGATTGAACTCAGTTGCCCTGAAGCCAATATATCTAAATTCTTTATTCATCAACATCTATTCTGTTTTGCTGAGAGAAATGCCATGGCTGAGATGTAAAGGAAAACTTTCATAAATTAAAGAAATATATATATATATATATAACATAGTTTTAAGAAATGCAAGTTCATATCTCATACACTTCCAGTTTCTGAAGGAAAATATCAATTCAGTCAAGACACAAATGCTTGGCTATACATCCATAGACTGCTATGAGAATAAATTTAATATTCTGCTGTTCCTGGGTAGGTGTTTTCTGGGGGGTAATGAGAGGTATGAAAGTGATGGATTTTTGTTTTTAAATCAAAGCCATCAACAAGAGAACAGGCCAAGTTAAACCGTATGATCTATGATAGCAATTTTGTGATACAATAGAAGGCATCACACCTCCTTGATTTTGACAGGCTTCAGATAAAATGATACAATGTATTATCAATGAATGTTATTCCAAGCTATATTCTCTCTAACCTAATACATATGACAGAAAATGTAACATATGCCACACACATTCTTAAACCATACTGTATACAGAAGTTTCTGTCCTGCTGATCCTGCAGCCATTCAGTTCCAAGGAAACATGAAAACACTTATATTAACTATAAACTTTTGGGACTATTGGTTCAGGCTTATTACTAAATAGCTCTTACAACTTATATTAACCCATATTTCTTACCTATGTTTAGATGCATGGCTTGGTATCCTTTATTAGTGAGGTTTTTTCATCTTGCTTCCTGTGCATCTGCTGGTGACTGCATCTCTCTGTCTTTCCTTTTCCCAGATTTCTCAGCCCGGATGCCCCACCTATATTTCCTGCCTGCCTACTGGCTAATCAGCATTGTATTAAAGAAATACAAGTGACAAATCTTTACAGTGTACAAAAGCATTCTCCCACAACACCACACCTATGGTTCTTTAGCATCTTGATAAAGAACACAGATGGATTTTGTAGTGCATATAACCCCATTAATTTAAAAAAATAATAAATTCACTGCGATGAATTTAATTTAGTATTGGTAGAATGAGCAACTGAACTCCTCCACTATGTCTTGGGATAGCAGTAGGAGACCATGCATGTCTAAGCCATGCAAGCATCCTCACATCTCAATGTACACCTGACCATGATGTTTAGTATGTTTCACAAACAAGGAGGCATTGCTCAAATTTGACCTAGTGTAAAAGAAAATCCAGCAAAAAAAAAAGATTGTCTTTCCAATGTCAATGGCCTCACCATCAGTCCCTATGTTTTACTTCAGAATTTACAAAGTTCTATATAGTTTCTAGGCTGGCAAGAAGAAAAGATGTCTGTTAGAAGAGTTTGAGATATTTAAATCTACACAATTAAATTATAATATACTTGTAGAATTTTCCCATTTCCTCCATACAGTCATGTCCACATACCCCATCCACACTTGCTGTTTTTTAAATTCATGGACTCTGGATACTTTTATTTAATCTGCTCAGATTGAAGGATGGAATTTATATGTATATGACTGGAGGGCTTACCACTTCTAGATAACCTACTAGGAGGTCTTCCTTGGGGAAGTCTATTTTTCATGTTTTCAGCATTCCTTAATTTCTTGTAGTATTCTGTCTAGATTTGGGCTCTGGAATGATTTTCCCTTTCCATATTAGTATGCTATAGTAGTGGTCCTTGGACTTGTTCTCATGATACCAGAGAGGAACAAGCACACTTCCAAGTTATAGAAACAAAGTTCTATTGCAATGGTAAACATTTTGTTTACAGAATAAATTTGCTATACTAGGCTTAGAAAAACAAAGTTGTTTTTAACTTGTATAATCCGTGAGAAATTTCTTTTACCTTGAATATAACTCTATCAGCTGTACTGAGATAGATCACTTCCTAGTATAGTTGGGCTCTTCTTAAAAGAAGTGACAATTATTACAAAATACTTTATTGTCTCAGCTATTGCTATGAGGCAGTGTGTCACAAGATTAAACAGTTAACTGCTAATTTCCACGTGTGTAAGAATTGTTTGCTTGCTGAAACGGTGGTAAAAATCTGAGACCCATAATGTGATCTATTTCTGATACCTACAACAAGGGCTAGAGTGGCAAGAACACCCTAAGAGTGCACTAATGATGCTAATATCTTGATGTAACCAATAGATCTCTAAGTGGTCTTAAACAATCTCAAAAAACGGGAAACCATGTCTGATAATAAAAACTAAACTAGCTACCCAAGGACCATGAACCTTAAAGGAGAACCCACAAGTTTTTTAAGCCAGCATATTTCCTATATTCAATCTAAATTTTCATGCTTATAGGCGTAGTTTAGTTCTCACCTGTCAAAGATGTCTACATTTACAACATATGGGGATTATTACTGAAAACCATAACTGATCAAACTGCAAAGAGCAACTTACTGTTGTGTCTAGTTCCAACTGACTTACCCAAAACAATACTTTTGAGTCTGAGGCTGGGGAATATTAAAGGGGGCAGAAAATTGCAAGAACCAGTGAAGATGGGTATCCTTTGAGAGACAATGATTCATAGAAATATACAAAAAAACGGACCAATGAGGTTTCAAGGACATGACTGCCTAAACAAGACCTAAACAAGGAGACTTTAAAAATGCTTCCTCCCATTATAATTCAGTCTAACCTAGATCTCAGTAAGATTCCATATTCTTATTAAATTCATAATAGTTTTTATTAGTCAGTCCTTTTGATAAAATATAGGCATGAGCCACCACATTCTTCTGAGTGTTTTTAATAATACAAAATAGAGATTTGTTTACTAAAGTTTACAATTCCTCAATAATAGTAATATGTAAAATAATACTATGTATAATTATGTAACTGTATGAATAGTTATAGCCATGAAAGTTTAATAAAAATAAAATATATAGTTCCTTTTGTAGGTGTATATATTTAAAGATTTTTTGAAACTGAAGTGATAATTCTCAAATTATGTGAATATAAAGAAATTTTTTGCCGATTTTAAGTATCTTCTTAGAACATTCAACATTGGGAAATTATTTTGAGTATGAAGCCAGACTGAAAATCCGACCTCTTATTTTCAGAAAAATCTACCTGCTTCTGACCCCTGAGTGTTGGAATTAAAGAGGTATGCCAATACTGCCCAAGTGGTAATGTGTATTTTAACACACATACCATCAACACTAATGATTCTATTTCAAGTGGTTTTATTTTTCCTCACATTTTCTGTTTTTTTGTTTTGTTTTGTTTTTGTGTGTATGTTTAAGTCTGTTTTTGAAACATACAATTTATATGGTTTATTCTCTCAGCATATTTAGTTTCTGTATGTTAAAGAACAACAATCACATAAACAGATGCAGCGTAGTGAAGAACCAGAGAGGTTTGTGAAAATGTTCATGGATTCCAAACTTTGCAAAAAACTAAATTGCTCCTGGAACCAGCAAGACATTCTCAGTCTTTATGCCTTTGCTTTTAACCTAATAAATGTGTTCAATTAAATTATTTCTAAAAAAACACCTTTAGCCTCTAAAGTTCTTTAAATTTATGTGCCTGATTTGATGACATACTCAATTCTGTGTATGCACCATAAAATACAACAATATTTGTATAACATGAAAAATACTGCATTTTTCTATCTTTCTTAGGAAATGAAGCATGATAGGTCTATGGATATGGTCTCTTATCATCTCCAGTTATACATGCTTATGTATGGAGTCAGGGTATTTCCTTTTCAAAATAACTGATATCAGTTGTTGGTTCAGGTTACATGAAATTTATATTTGTAACAATTCATTTTGTACTAGTCACATGTAAGTAAATTTGTTTTTGAGACATATTTCATGTCTCAAATATATTATTTATGTATTTGCTCTGTCAGTTCAGTGCATCATTGATCTTTAAAAATTTTATAACTTTCTGACTTTAATAAAAATCCCAAAGCATTTACTAATATAGAATATCATATTAAATTATCATCATATTATTAGTAGTAGGTTAACTATGATGCGAGATATTCAAACTGACAAATAAACAAAGTGAGCTAATAAAATATGGACCCTCATTAATTTCACTTAATCTTATCAATAGTTAATTTTCTAAGTTAACCAAGATAGAAAAGTTATTTTCTCCTTTGATCTTCAGTATTTATTATAAATACAAAGAAAAACAAGCATATACTTACTAGCTCAATCCCATAAATTTTACTGATTTGTAGGACTTACATTATACATTCTAGAGCATTGGGAAAATGCTGTAAATGTTTGAAAGGATATAGACAATGAAAATATTAGTGAAAGGTGATAAGCTGATGATAAAACTTTGTATTATCTTAATTACCAAAGTAATGTTTTATAGGTAAGAAATAATCTGCAGAATATTATTGCATATGATAAGTCCAAGGGAGAGAATTGCAGTCTTCTTTGGGAGCAAATATCACAATGAACAGCTTGGTTTCAAAACACATAGAAAGTGTCACTCCATTCTACATATGTATTCAGAGAGTTTTACACAACTTGATAATTTTTTTCTCTACTTACGTGGGTTTCTCAGTACCTGTCTCTTCTGACATCTTTGCCTTCACAATTAAGTTATAAAGTTATACCTGCTTCTTGGATCCTTCTATCATCCTGGTGCTATCTGGGTAAGTTTGATGTCACTTGTTACTTGCTATTCAGCTCTGCTTCAGGCAACAGTGCTTCCTTCCTTATGAGACAACAGCGTTGGTAGTTTTCTCAGACCTGGACACTGACAGAAGGCTTAATACGTGCTTCAATATGGAAGAGGCTGATGATGAATTGGGAAGTCTACAGGGAAGAATGAGGTCATGAGATGGAAAGACAATTTCATTCCCAAGGCAAGATGTCATTTCCCAGAGAAGGAATTCAAGGAGCATTAGATAATTCTGTAAAGTGGAAAAAACCATATCTATACATATCTTCTTGACACAAACTTGGAAGTGATAGTGAAGTATTATTTAGATAGAAGTAAAGTAATAAGCTCCAATTTATCTCTTAATCTTTCAATGACTAAGTGTATGAAGGCATATATTTGTGCCTCTGTGTGTGCATGTGTATATTTTAAATCTACGCCTAAGCTATATTTTAACAATTTTTGAATGCTTGAATCTATATTTAAAAATGCTGTAAGACTCTAGCCATCACAAGGTAGGAGTATATTCCACTCTGACTAAGGTCACAACAGTCTCTGTATTGCTTTGGGGGACACATAGATAAAATAGCTAATATTATATAAATATAACAAGTTTAGGTGTTGGTATATGACTTACTTCTATGAGGAAGACTGTTAGATCCATTACACAGTATCATGTGGTTGTAAAGATTAAGGATTTATGTTATAAAGTCTATGAGATATTTACAACTGCAAAAGGTGAAAGGCCTTAAGTATATATTGTTAACTTTGTAGGAATTCTTTATTCCAAGTTGGTGGAATCCTTTGTTGCTTATTGGCAATTGAATTCAAGTTGATTCTAGTAAAGGGAACTCTCTTCCCTTCTCATGTTCCCATACTTTCCATTGTCTTGATATCTGCCTCAAAATCTCCTCCTGAGACTTAATTTCTGAGGTGTTGTGGTTGACAATCTGGCTTAGTTACCTTTCTACCGCTGTTATGAGACACTGTGGTCCAAGTTAACTTATAGGAAAAAGAGATAATTGTAGGCTTACCATTTCATAGCATGAGTTCATGAGCATCGTGATGGAGCATCACATATCAGGCAAGCAAGACTGATGCGATATCTGAGAGATTACATCTTGAGACAAAATTTCAAGTCAGAGATATTGGCCTAATTGTTAATGATGTGGGCTTTTGAAAGGTGACATACTACCTACAACAAAGCTACTCATCCTAGTCCTTTCCAAATTGTTCCCCCAATTGAGGACTATGTATACACATATATGAACCTATGCCATTTTCATTCAACCAGAGAAACCAAGAATCTAGGAATAGTAGCTGTGTTATTTGATAACGAATGAGCATAACAAATCATCAGTGTTGCTTAGATTTCATCTCAGCTGACTTACTTATTGATAACTTTAGACACTTTAACATGTTTAGCATTGTTATAGTCTGATGAGTGTCTGTCTCCAAAATTCACGTATTATAAACCAGTCACCAGTGTTGTAATATTTAGAGGTTGAATCTCTGGGAATGATAAAAATGGATATTCATCTATAGAACTCTCTCAAAGAATAAAGTTACCAGAGACCTACTTTCCCCATTGACCATTGGAGGACACTATCAATGAAAATAATATCAACCAGAAGGCACAAAGCTCTTCTGAATAAAGACCTTGCTCTTAACCAACAACATACAAAAAAGAACAGAAACTGAAACTCTAATAATGATAACTAGTGTCAATGCAGAAAGCACAGTTCTCACCTTAAAAGGAGTTGGAGAAGGTTAATTTTCTTGCCAAAATTGAATGACTATATCCTGAGAATATAGATTTAGGCTAATCTAAATTCCATGTTCCAACATGGAATCAATTTAATGAAATTTAAGGTTTTACAGAACAAAGATAGCTATAAATCAAGGCAAGTTTAAAAGATTTATATCTGGGATGAAATTTCAGCAAGATAGCAGATTTTCCATATACTTCAGATGCTTTTCTTAGCTTTTGGGTTGATGAAAGATAGTCAACTGCTAAGTTAATAGACTCCAAGAAGCTTTTACATATTAGCCACAGATGTTTTTTCCCTACAGGGGTCAGAGGCATAGGGAATGTGTATCAAGGGGAGTAAATCTAGTCAAAGCAAGGTAATTAGTCTCTGTACGTACAATCTTCCTTGCTGTGGGAAGTCCATCTGTATATACGTTTCTTTTATTGGTTAATGAATAAATCTGTTTCGGCCAGCAGCTTAGCAGGAATTGAGCTAGGCTGGAAAACTAAACTGATTGCTCGAAGAAGGAAGGCAGAGTGAGGGAAATACCATGAAGCCGCCATAGGAAGAAGACGCAAGCAGCCAGCCAGAACCTTGCTTGTAGGCCTGAGCCTCGTGGTAAAATATAAAATCATAGAAATGGGTTAATTTTTTATGTAAGAGCTTGCTAAAAAATATGCTAGAGTCATTGGCCAAGCAGTGTTTTAAATAATATAGTTTCTGTGTGAATATTTTGGGTATGAGTGCCCGAGAGCAAACAAGCAACCTCTTACTACACTTCCCAACTTCTCTACATCACTGCAGTTGTAAAGAATCAATCAGTTTCTGCTGAAACAAATTCTTTCCAGGAATTCTCACTCACACTAGTAAGAAAAATGAGAATTGAGCGTATCCCTAACACAGCATGGAGCCATACCATTTTAAATGCCCAGAAGATCAAGAGATTATTGTCTAAGTCAGCCGCTTTCTGGTGAAGCACAGAGACCTGCTATTAACTGCAGGTTAATATCCCCTACATTTACAGCTAATCCAGGAGATGATCAACCACCTGGACAGGAAAATGTATCTTAGGAAAGCTGCCCGATGGTGAAATTTTCCAAGCACCATGATTGTAACAGGGCTGGGATCCCACTGTCTGGCACCACAAAAGCGAATGTGCAGAGATAGTAATTGCATCTTTGAGCTGGGATTTATTCAGAGAGCCAATGATCTGAGAAGGCAGCGAGTTAACATAATCAGAATTGCTGTTTATCTAATCTCCAGCGAGAACATTCATATAAAAAGCAGATGTGTGGGGTGGGGGAAGTGAGAGAGCAAAGTGGCCAATCATTATGGACTGCAGCCTTGCTCCTCTGGTCAGATGATCAGCCAGATTTCTGAGATTCATGACTCCTGTTTCTCTTGTTATCATCTCTTGCATTCTTCCCTCATTCTGTGGCTATCTGGCATCAAGCACTGGTTTAAAGGCAGATCTGCTTAGTGTCTTCCAGTATCAGCTTTGTATTGGCAAGGAGGATCAGGCCTGGGGAAGCACATTAATTCAACATAAGCAAACCATGAACAGCTTGTACATGTTAATCTTTATAGTATGTTCATGTAAATTTCTTTATACAATATGAAGTATAAATATGCCTTCAAAGCAGAAGATATAAAGGTCCCCATATCTATTCCTCTTGTCCTCTATCTTGAAGTTGATCTAAAAAAAAGTAAGTTGGTTCCACTGTCTCTCGAGTCATTTTCTGCTCTTACCTAATAAGAGTGAGAGTATTTTCATCTAGAAAATCTTTTTTGGCTGATGTATATCACTACTAGTAAGAACAGTTCATGTTATTGAGAAATAAATTCTACTGATTTTCTACACTGTACTCTATGTGGCTCATTTGAATTCCTCTTATAATTATTGTAAGGAATAGGCATTAGAATTGGCCAGGAGTGAGTCAGACTCTATGCTTTCACTAGCAGAGCCTCAGAAATTGCTTTAATATTTTGGGGACCTTGATTTAGTATGCCAGATCTTTGGAGTAGTGATTTGAACTAAAACATCTTACCCAGTATATATGCATTTAAACACTTCATCCCTAGTTGATGGGGCTATTTGTGGAGGTTTGGGGAGTCCATTCTCATTGAAAGAAGTATGTCAGTTGATGAGGACTTTGAGAGTTAAAAGATTCAGGCTATTTCCAATTTGTTTGCTTTAGTTTGTGCTTGTGGTTCATGATGTGAACTCTCAGCTTCCTGATCTATCCACCATACCTGGCTGCTTATTCTCTCATTACAGACTCTGACCTCCTGGATCCATGAGCCAAACAAAGCTCTTGTAGAAGTTGCTTTGGTCGTGATGCATTTTTTCTTTCTTTTTCTTTTTCTGAAGCAATATAGAAGTAACTAATACAATGGCCTTATAATTAGAAAGAATTTTGGATGAGCCACTAAATAGTAGATGTAGAGCATAATGATAATTTTAGTATGACTTTTACCATAAATTTTAGGAGAAACTGCTAACAAGAAAATGAAATCTATATAAGAAAATGGGTGCTAGTTTCGGAAAGAAGGGTCTTACTTGTTTTAGGGTTAGCTATAGACATCAATATGTTGTTTATAACTATGAGGTCACAGCTCAAAGAGATATAAAGAATTAAAAAAAATCCCCTTACCTTTCAATAACAGAGATTATAGGGTGGCTCTTGGGGAAATTTAGATGGAATTATAATCTGATAAAAGAAAACAAGAATCTATTAGGCTAGTACAGGATACTTCTTTATCCAGTAAATAGAATTTTCATTGATATTAATAGAAATATTCATGTTTATAGCTGCAAATGGAAGAAAACCTTAAGCAGATCTTGTGCAAAATATAAAAACAAAAACAAAAAAACAAAAAAAAAACAGTTATTTACAGTTGATAAGAGGCTTTGACCAGACTTTGGGGTAAAGTGCTATTTTATCCTACAATGTACTCACAAGTTTTCTTGTCCTTGTGTCATGCTTCTTAAGAGTTTGTATCTCTTAATTATAAGAGTCAATAAAGGTCAAAGATCCATCTTCTACACAACGACTTCAGCACTAAATAGTAGCATTGAAATTAGCTACTTAGGTACCAAATATCTTCCTAGAAAATTTGCAAAAGGACACTGAGCAAGACCAAGTAGAATCATCCCTGAGAGAACTCCTACTGTATTCAAAAGTTATTCTCATTTATTTTAGAATCCCTTTCTTCACCCTTTGTCTATGTTTTATTATTTTTTTTAACATGAGACGTTGAACTTGGAAGACACTAGCTAAGGGATATTTGGGTGACCATGTCATCTTGTGCCCTAGTTTCCTAGGTTAAACTTGGCAAGAAATAAAAGAAGTTCATACAATTCAAAATGTGGGCAGAAAATAAAATAAAATAAATGCCAGTCTTTTTATATTCCTTCCTCAAATAACTGGGAGTGTAGAGGGAGAAAGCGGTTGCAAAATTTGACCATGACCTGAAGTGCTTATTACCCAAACCAAAGAGTTAAGAAATAGGATTTTAATCTGTGTGTGTAGTGAAAGGGGAGCAGGCCTGCTTTTTGTCC
>LOJH01039885.1:0-13210 GCA_001685095.1 Ellobius talpinus | reverse complement strand
TGTAGCTTTGGAGCCTGTCCTGGAACTACCTCTTGTAGACCAGGCTGGTCTCAAGCTCACAGGGATCCGCCTGCCTCTGCCTCGAGAGTTCTGGGATTAAAGGCGTGCGCCACCACTGCCTGGCCGATTCTTGACTCTCTTAAAGCCCCTTTTACTCTGTGTAAAGGAAGTTCAAGGTAACTGTGAATGTTTTCTAGCTCCACCAAAGGCACTGATACATTTGCTACAACTAAGGCATGGCTTCTAAGGGAAGATGGATTCTAAGATGCTGTGCTAAGAGCCCTCGTGCCTCTGAAAGGCAAAGGGATCTTGGATCAAGTATGAGAAATGTGTGCTGAGTCAAATATGAGAATGAAATGTTGTGACCCATTTCCACCACTTCCTGATATTTAGAAGTGGATCAAGTTACCTTTTAGGATAAAGCATATTAGACGGGTTTGTACAGACATCATTGTTGCCTGAGTTAATACATAGCTCTATCCTAAAGCAAGCTTCCCCTCCCCCACCCCACGAGCTTCTCACACCTCCCCATTCCCTCTCAACATATACAAAAATAAGGAGGATGGGTACTCATCACGACCACTCTTTCAAGACAGAATACAGCCAGCCTTGGAGTGTGGGAAGTCAGTGCCTCAGGGGCGACTTTCCAAGAGGCTGACTCTGAGAGGGAGTGCCACCTCAACACATGCCTGTGTCTCTCCTGGGCCTCATTTAGTCCTGTCCACGGGAATGCCACCTCAACACACGCCTGTGTCTCTCCTGGGCCTCATTTAGTCCTGGCCACGGGAATGTCACCTCAACACATGCCTGTGTCTCTCCTGGGCCTCATTTAGTCCTGGCCACGGGAATGTCACCTCAATTCATGCTTGTGTCTCTCCTGGGCCTCATTTAGTCCTGGCCACAGAAGCCCTACAGCCCTGACAACCTGCTGAGAAGGGGCACAGTAGAAAAGTCCTCCAGTGCTTGGGATAGCTGAACAGATAGAAATGGCTGCGAGGAGGTCAGGAGGCAAAATGCTCGGGAGGAGGCTAGCCGAGTGAGAGGGCTGCAGTGGCTTAGTCCCAGTACACTGCGGGGGATTCTGGGCATCTCTGAGACACAGATCTGTCTTCAGGTCTTCGGGCATTCGTTCGTTGGCAGAATGCCCGTGGTGTTGGACAAGTGCCGGTGGTAGGTATAGATTTTGGTTGGACTCTGTATGAGGAGTGGAGGTCCTCAGAAGCGGCTCCATTTATGGGGTTTATGGTAAAGGGTTACCCCAGCAGGCCTGGGCTGGCTAGTCCAAAGGTCTTCAGAACTAGCCCCTGGTTGGTTCTGGGAAGATAACCCCTAAGCCTTTGTAATATTCTGTCTGATAAGAAGGACTTTGTATACCTGATAAAGATTTTTATGAAAACAGTGTGCTATATCATAAATGGCTATTTGACTCTGACCAGGGATTGGGGGCCAGGTTGTACTAGTAGATTTTTGACAAGACTAGAGAAGAGGAGCCAAAGGTTCATTTCTTGAACTTTCCATGCTTATGTGGCTAACCATAACCCCCACCCCTGCTCTAACTCCCCCACACAAGGTGTGGGTGCTTTTTCCTGGGTGGTAATATTTGGTCTTCTTCATCACACATTGCTGCTGGGAGAGTAAGGGATGCCAGTGTGGCTTTCCTGGGAGAAGGACGATTGGGCGCTGGTGCCCCTCTCCTGGACTCTACGCTGTGAAGCTGTATCCTAAGTTGATCCAGTCCGCATCCTTTGGCTGCAGTGCCCTGCAACTATAAGTGTAGTTTGAGCTCCTGGAGCCCCGAGTCTTACCAAAGAGCCAGCAAACGTGAGGGTGGTCTTGGAGGCCTCATCATGCATAAGTGAACCGGGGAGCCCAGGACGAGCTGAACAGGCAGGAGGCCCTGGATACACAAAGTTCAAAGGGTGTCAGCAATAAGGGCTTGTAGGTAGGTGGGTGTGGTGGTACAGCCCTGTGATTTCAGCACTCAGAAGGCTAAGGCAGGCCAGCCTGGGCTCTGTGTGAGACCTGTTTCAAAACCAAAGTTATACTTTTTACTCTAATGTCGGTGGTTTTTGCTTTCCTTTTTTTTTGTTATTTATTGAGAGTATGATGTGTGTGTGTGTGGAAGCCTGTGTATAGAGGCCAGAGGACAACTTTTGGGAACCACAGAAGGTTCTGGAGGTGGAACTCAGGTCATTGGGATTGCCTGGCAAGTGCTTTTACCCACTGAGCAATCTCGCTGGCCCTCTGCTTCTGCTTCTATTTGTGATCTACCCAGTATTTTAAGTGAAATGTTGTCTTTGCACCTGGCTGGGCCTAGTGGTGCGCATCTTTACTCCCAGCACCTGGTCTAGGTAGTGAATTCTAGATTAGTCAAGGCCATGTGGTGAATTAAATTAAAAAGTTTTTTTGCTTTGTTTTATTTGTTTTTGTTTTTTCGAGACATGGTTTCTCTGTGTAGCCTTGGCTGTCCTGGAACTCACTCTAGACTAGGCTGGCCTCGAACTCCCAGAGATCCGCCTGCCTCTGCCTGACGACTGCTAGGATTAAAAGCACGTGCCACCACCGCTCAGCAAAAGTTATTTTTATATTTGGTGGCTTCTTTCCATTCATATTTTTTATATGTTTTTGTCTTTTTGTTTTTGTTGTTGAGACAAGATCTCATGTAGCACAGGCTGGCCTCAAACTCAGTATCTAGCTGAAGATGACCTTGAATACCTAATCTTCCTGCTCCACCTTCTAGGTACTGGGATTATGGGGGTGCGCTTCTATGCCTGGTTCTACAAAAGTATTTTTTAAAAGTTAAATGGAGTTCTTGGAACTTTGTAATGGTTTGATTGTGTTTGGCAACAAGTAGCAGAAACCCAAAGTGACAATGGCAAGGTTTCTTTTTCTCTCATCTAAAGAACTGCAGGTAGAGAGTTCAGGGTTCCTAGGAAGTCTATTTAGTCCCCTGGGATCCTTGAAGTTTCTAGCTTGCCACTCTGACATCCCTGGAGAGCAGCTCAGGTCCAGGGGGCACCTGTTTTATAACCACCTTCTGGCAGGAAGTAAAGGAGGGTCCTTGTCATTTGGCTGTCCAAGAAATTCCCTGAAGCAGTTGCCTCATTTGTGCAACACAAGTCACACAGCTCGGCCACATGGCCACTCTCTGGCCACATGGCCACTCTCTGGCCACATGGCCACTCTCAGGCCACATGGCCACTCTCTGGCCACGTGACCACTCTCAGGCCACATGGCCACTCTCTGGTCACGTGACCACTGTCGGGCTACATGGCCACTCTTGGACCACATGGCCATTCTCAGTTCACAGAAACCTGGGAATTATGCTTTTTATTTTCTCCTGAGTTCAAATGCACTCCACCCCACCCCTTTGAATAGAAAAAGCAATCTTTGAAAAATCAGAGAACACAGTGACTTAAGCATTAAGCATCTGTATGAATAACTTGCAAAATGTGACAAAGATGCCCACAGAAACTCAGTTATTTAAAACAAAACCAGACAAACAAACCAAGAGTCACCACACAATTCTGTAGAATCAACATTATGTCACTACCAGGAGCATGAGAAGCTACCAGGTGCTGCTGGGAAGACAATAGGCATGGGGCGGGCATCTCTATATACAAAGCAAATGTGAGTGGGCTGGAAAAATTGGTGTCTTTTGCAGAAATTCCATGAAGACGACATGTTCCATTCTGTCATTCACGTCACATTTCCTTCTGTTTCAGCTCCAGTGCAAGCTCGGCTGGTGGCATGATCTATTGCTTTCCTGTTCTAACAACTTCTCAATCAACTGGGTTCTTTTAACTGAAGCAAACACCTGGCCACACCCTGGGACCTAATGTGTAGCAGCCAGGATGAAGCTACCACACATCAAGAGGGAGAGTCTTCTTAAGACAACTTTAACTCCACGGATGCTGGCTTGAAAGTTGTTCACAAACTAGTTTTCCAGTTAGTGAAGAAGGGGATCCTGGTTCAAATCTATTGCTCAGTTCAAACTCCTATCCAAGGAGCAGTTGCGGGTCTTCACTGGCTCTCCCTGGCCTGGTTGGGAGTGGAGGTGAGCACCAACAGTCTTAAGACAACCAAGTCTTCATATCTGGGCTCTCATACTCTGCCCATTTTGGGCTGGGGATGTAACTGTTAGAAGCTGTGTGCGTCACCTGCAATGGTCTGTCCTGTCCCTTTAACAGACAAGCCCCGCCCACTCCCCCTTCTTTCCCTGGGGCAAGGGGATCTTCCTTCCACTTCCAGCCTCCCTCTCTCTCTTTCTCTCTCTCTCTCTCTCTCTTTCTCTCTCTCTCTCTCTCTCTCTCTGTCCCATCTCTCTTAGGAAGAGGTGGTGGCTGCAGCCTCCTCTCTTCTCCCCACCCTTCCCTTTCCTAACACTGAATAAACTATACCCACTTTTTCTGCATGGCATGCCTATCCGTTTCTCACCCTCCAGGGCTCCTCGTGGGACTGGTTGCCCCGCCCACCCACCAAGGTATCTCACCCGCTGCCTCCCACTTGCCTGGGACCCATAGAGGCCTTGGGTGGTAGGACCTGGCTGCCCAGCGTGGCCTGCTGCCACCCCTCGGGTGTTTTATCTAAAACATTATACCACCACCATTAAAGTATGGTACCACTAGCTGAGTGGTGGTGGCACATGGCTTTAGTCCCAGAACTTGGGGAGGCAGAGGCAGGAGGATCTCTGATTTCAAGTCCAGCCTAGTCTACAGAGTGAGTTCTAAGACAGCCAAGTCTACACAGAGAAACCCTGACTTGAAAAACAAACAAACAAAAACCAAATGACCAAACAACAACACACACACAAAAAAACCCCCCCAAAAAATAAAAACAAGTCTTTTCCTGGATACTATGGGACTCATACTATTTTAAAAATATCTATGTATTCAATGTGTGTATGTTTGTGTCTGTATGTATGTATGTGCACCATGTGCATGCAGTACCCGGGGAGGCCAGAAAGGGGCGCTGGAGCTCCTGGAGCTGGAGTTCCAGGCAGTTGTGAGCCACCTCATCTATGTGCTGGAACCCAGGCCTCTGCCAGAGCAGTAAGCACGGAGTCATCTCCTGAGTGATTCGGGACCAAACTCCTGAGTCATCTCTCCAGCCTCTGAGAATTGTTCTCTTCCCTGCACATGCCCAGCCAAACCTCCAGGAGTCAAGGAGGGTTGGGCAATTGCCAGATCCTGCCCCTGCTGTCCGTAGGACCATATTCCGCTGGTATGTTTGCTGGCAGCATGGCCTGTTGTGTTTGGGATGTCAGTCATGGTTGTATTTATAATACGATTACATATTGTTATAACATGGCACATTAATACTTTAGCTTGAACATGTCCATTGGTAGAGAAACACTTTGAAAAAAATCTAGAGGGCTGGGGCTGTAGTGGCTGGATGTTTGCCTAGCACGTGCAGGGGCCCTGGGTTTATTTCCCAACAATGCTTAAAAAGCCGTCTAGTAGAAGTGTATTCTGTTTACTGAACTTACCATTGTTGTATTTGAGGTGTTGCTGAGGCTGGTCTTGAGCTCCTGACACCAGCTAGCATCCTGAGGAACAAGGGGCAGAGGTACCACTGCGCCTGGCATATACACTGGATTTTATGCATTCATTGATATGCTAAGCCCTTGACTGAAAACGTTTCATCTGTACAAAACGGCAGCTGCATCAGGTTGAGAAATGCCCTAAGACTCATTCCTTTTTAACCCTCTTCTCCAGCCACACAGCCGGAGCGATTCTCGTTCACAGTCTCCTGACGCCCCCTGATGCCCAGTGAGGGAACTGTCTCCTTATTGAGGAGCAAGGAGAAACCTAGATGTGTGAAGGTGCCCTCCTCTTTCAGGATTGTTTTCTAAATTCCATACCAGAAAATCTTCCTCACACAACATCCTTATCCCACCCCTACTGCTTTCTTCAAACCTTTGTTCTCTATTTCTAGGAAAACTGTCTTCCCAAGCAGCAAATTTCCGTGGTAGCTGCCACCACACACCACCTCGTCTGGCAGGTGCTGGGCGAGTGCCTGTCATGGAGCATCCTACGTCTCTCAGACTTACAGGAGGAGAAACTATACCTCTTCTCTTCCTCCCCCTCTCCTCTCCTAGACTCCCCCTCACTGCTTTCCAAGATGAGGTCTCTATATGGTCCAAGCTGTCCCAAACTCCTTTAGGATTTTGGGTTCAGCCTCTCCAGTAACTGGGCTACAGCTACATACCACCTTGCCCAGCTTGGAGAGATCTTTAAGAAGCACCAGCGTGGGGCTGGAGAGATGGAGCAGAAGTTAAGAGCACTGGCTGCTCTTTCAGAAGATCTGGGTTCAGTTCTCTGAACCCACAAGGTAGCTCAAAATTGTCTGTAACTCCTGTTCCAGGGGACTCAATGCCTGCGACCCGCCTCTGTGGGCACTGCATACCCATGGTGCACATACAAACACACATGCAGGCCAAACACTCATACACATAAGATAAAATAAATAAAAATTTACAAACAAGTACTAGTGAGAAAAAAAGCACCATTATCTTAGAGGTTTGATTTTAATTGAGTTGGATGAGCCGTGGTGGTGTGAACTCATCAGCCATCCTCCCTGTCAGGTCTGAATGCAGGTCTAATCCCCAGTGTGACTGTATTTGGGACGAAGAGAAGGAACTGCTGTTCCTAGCTTGTTCAATCCCCCTGCAGCTTGGAGTGACCCTGTCCTCCCTGTCAGCCACAGGTGCAGTGTACCTGGATGACAAGGGACATTCCTTCCAGCTAGACCCCGAGGCCACCTTCCAGGCCAAGGAACTTGCCTCTCTAAGCACAGAAAAACATGAGTTTTCTTCTTCTGGGTGAGGCCCAGAACTGGTCGCTCTGGTGTGACTTTTAAGCCTGGAGAAGAAATTGCACCTTGGCTTCATGCTTGCACATCTTCACAGCTACAGATGGGGGCTGGGTACCAAAGACTCAGGGCAGCCTGACTAGGCACCTACAGTTGCTTTACTGTGCAAAGGTGAGACAGGAGTGTTTCAATTCCGCACAGTAGGATCCGACCCTGCCAAGGCCCCTGACAGCTCCTGGAGACAGATTACATCGTGCAGGGAGCTTAAGGAGAGCAGTTTGTCCTCCGGGTGCTATCTGGCCTTAGGATACGTTCGTTCAAGCAAGATTCATTTTGTGTCATAACAGAGAACGTTGGGAGTGGAGGATATCCTGAGGCCAGCCTAGCTGAGAGAAGAAAGTCAGAGCATGGAGACAGCTGATAGCGAGAAATAAGACGTGGGCGCGGGTGGTGGGAGCGAGAGCACAGCTAACAGGAAGAGAGCGCCGCCTAAGCCCGGACCCTTCTGTTGGGTCAGCCCCTAGCTATGCCTATCTGCCTGTGAGAGATAGCCACAAAAGACCGGAGAGTCACAAGGTCATTCAAACCTTTAGATCATTTCTTCTAGAATCCTAACATGATACCATGGAAGCCTGAGAGGCCACTGATGGGAAATACGAACAGTTCAATGGCTCTGGGAATGTGGCCTGCAGGTGATTGGAAATATGAATAGCATTATTTTGAGGGTGTTTATAGCAACCTTTCAGGAGGGCGTGGTCTATCAAACCATATTTGCCTGGAGGCAATCCATAGGTTCTCGTCTTCTGTGAAAACAAAAGAAGAACCTCTTTTCCAAAGTATTGTATCCTTAGACCCAAATTTTGAAGTCATAATACCTTTATAATATCCATGCTGGTTTAGCTCCCTACAACAGCATTAAATCCAAAACAGTCATAAGCTCATTTGAGAAAGGATTTGGAAATATAAGGAAGGAGCCAGGTGTGGTGGCCCACAGCTATAATCCCGGCACTCAGCTGCGGCAGGAGGGTCAGGAGCTCTAGGCCTGCCTAGATTGCATCAATCTGGTCTCAAAAATCAAGATAGACAGCCAGGGCTCGAAGTTCCCCTTCCCACATGTTTCACAGATAGAGGCAAAGCGGGGAACAAAGCACTTCATCTTTTCTTCCTTTCTTTCTCTCTCTCTCTCTCTCTCTCTCTCTCTCTCTCTCTTTCTTCTGTTTTTTTTGTTACAGGGTTTCTCTGTGTCCTGGAATTTGTTCTGTAGACCAGGCTGGCCTGGAACAGAGATCTGCCTGCCTCTGTCTCTCCAGTGCTGGGATTAAAAGTGTGTGCCACCATCACCCTAGCATCTTTTATTTTCTTTGTACCTCTGAAAATTCAGAAGTGTGTGCAAGGTACCTACTTACATTACTTTTTCAAGAACAAAACTGCTCACGCTTACCTATAAACTCAGTTCTCTAGAGATCCCGAGTCTGTCAGTGTCGGCAGCAGCAGGGAGACACAGCCTGTCACAGTCAGCAGCAGCCTGCACTGTCCCTTTCCGACTCCTTAGGGACCCTACTCAGGTTAAGCCAGGATTTTTACTTCAGCAGAGAAAAGAATTTCAGGGTGAGTCAGTGTGAAACAAAGATAGTAGATTTATTGTTCTGTGATGTCCTGGTTAGTTTTTATGTCAACTTGACACAAGCCAGGGTCAAAGGCGAAGAGGAAACTCCAATGGTGAGAAAGCCTCTATCGGCATTTTCTCGGTTAGTGATTGACGTGGGAGGACCCAGCTCACTGTGGGTGGTGCACCCCTCAACTGGTAGTCCCGGGTGGCACAGGAGACGTAGCTAAAAATGAGCCTAAAAGCAAGCCAGTGAACAGCACTCTTCTATGGCCTCTGCTCAGTTCCTGACTCCGGGCGCCTGCCTCGAGCTCCCGCCCCAACTTCCCCACTGTGCCCTGTGATTGGGATGAACAAGCCAAATAAACCCTCTCCCATTCATGTTGTTTTTGGTCCTGGTGTTTATAACGGCAATAGAAGGCAAACTGAAATGGTTATTAGGGGAGAGGAGAATGCACGGTGCTAAGGCTTCTAAAGGGAGAGCTGCACTTAGGAGTTATTACAGTACATTTAAGGTCCAGAAGCTTCCTAAGTTACAGTCTTCAAAGGATATAATTTGCAAAAAGATGAACCTTTTTTAAAACGTTTTTTTGGAGATAGGATCTCACTATATAGCCTTGTAGAACTCCCTAGGTAGACCAGGCTGACCTCAGACTCAGAGATCTGCCTGCCTCTGCCTCCCAGATGATGGTTTTAAAGGCGTGTGCCACCACTGCCTGCTTCTCTAGTAATTTTCTTAAAATTTCAGTCACCATAGAGAGCAGGAGCGCTGACATTTTGTCCCCTCACGAGATAGGAGCAAGCATTTCATGGGAACTGATCCCACCAGCAACACAGACTGAAGAATCAGAATGGAGATCTCTAACCAGACCATACAGATCAAGGCTGCTCATTCACTAATAATTCTCACCCTGTCTCTAGGCTTCTATTTAAACCTAAAGCTCATACCAGTACCCCAAAGATGGGCTTGGGGGGTTCACTGGATCCATCTTTTCTTCACAATGTGGCATCACTGACCCAATCTTTCACCACTACCATTGCTACTGTTGTGTGGGGACAGGTGCCTGGAGAAGTTGGCTGGGATCCTGGGACTGGAGTCTTTGCCCTAAAACTCTGCCAACACAGCCACCACTGCACTGATCCAGGCTCTTGGGGAATGCTCACTAATGTGGGTGTACTAGATAAGTGGGTGTACTAGATAAAAGATGGCAGAATCTAAGGTCTTCCGCTCCTGGTTCTGGAGTCCGGGTGGACGTGTGTATGGCAATGACTGTGCTGTAACTTCCTCGGTATCATGGCCTAGAGGAAGGTTTGGGAGGAGTGGAGAAGGGTGAAATTAAAGCAGCAAATGTGGCCACACTGACAGGGAAGTAGAAAATGATTCCTGAGTGTAACTCCTAAGGTTATCCTATGACTGTAGGCTGGGCATGGAGGTATACGCCTCTCATCCTCACACTTAGAGGCAGAGGCGGTCAGATCTCCATGAGTTGGAGGCCAGCCTGGCCTACATAGTGAGTTCCAGGATAGCCAGACCTATGGAGAGAGATCCTGTCTCAAAATAGACAACAACAACAACAAAGTCTTTTCCCCACTCACTGTTAGCACCCTGAACAAGGAGGACAGACTTTAATTAATTAGCATATGTTAATTATACATAATAATGGGTTTCATCTTTCATACGCCTTATATTTTCATCACATCCCCTGTCACCCTCCCCTTTTCCCCTCCCACTCCTGTTCTTTCTCGTCCTCTTCCACCTAGCCTCCTTTCTCCTTCTTTGTGTTGGTGACCTGGTGAGTTTCATTAGCGTTGTTAATAGAAGTCTAGGTAGGAGTTTGCTTACAGAGCAAAGGCCCCTGACAGTGGCTGCACCACTGAAGATTATTTATTATCTTCATATAAATCTTCATGGATTGAGGGGGCCTAGGTCTCTCCCTCTCATATTCTCTCTCTCTCTCTCCTCTCTCTCTCTCTCTCTTTCTCTTTCTCTCTCATTTTCTGAGACAGGTTTTCTCTGTGTAGCTCTGGTGGTCCTTGAGCTCACTCTGTAGACCAGGCTGGCCTCAAACTCGCAGAGATCTGCCTGCCTCTGCCTCCCAAAAGCTGAGATTAAATAAAGGTGTGCGCCACCACCACCTGGCTACTTTTTATTTTTTAAAATAGAGTCCAACTCTGTAGCTCTGTCAGGAACTTACTCTGTAGGCCAGCCTGGCTTTGAACTTAGAGCCATCCTCCTGCCTTTTTCCTTCCCAACAACTAGAAGACAGGTATGTACCATCCATCATACCTATCTTAAAATGTATATATGTGTATATATATACACATACATACATACTTACATACACACATATATATATATAGTATGTGTGTGTCTGGTGTTTTCAATGAGATGTCCCCATAGTCCCAGGCATTTGAATACTTGGTGGCATTGTTTGGACAGTTTGGATGTGATGTCTTACTAAATGGAGAATGTCACTGGAAGCAGGCTTTGAGAGCTCAAAGACTTGAGACGTTTCCAGTTTGCTTCCTGGTTGTGGTTTAAGATGTGAGCACTGCTTGCTGCGCTATTCACCAGGGCTCTGGCATGCTTCCACTGTGTCATCGAGGAACTCTAATCCCTCTGGAACCATCAGCCCAAATGAACCCTTCCTTCTACAAGCTGTCTTGGTCATGTTGTCTTATTACAGCAGTAGAAAGGTAATTAACACCAAAGCTGGTGTCAGGCTATTGCTGTGACAGGCCCCGCCAAGCTGTTTTTGGAAGAACGTGGAAGACACTGGACCTTTGGGCTAGAAAGGCTGTTTTGGACGCAGGATAACAGGCCCTTCTAGCAGGAGCGTGGAAGAAAGTAGTACTGAGAACTCTTCAGACTGTGGAGCTCAGATAAAGAGGTTTCAAAGGGGGAATAATGTTAAGCAAATGGGCTAGAGACAGCTGTGATTTTTTTGGAAAAATGTCATAATGTTGTGATAATGTGAGTGCTTCCTGCTCATGGCCTAAGAACTTGCCTAAGGCTAAATGGAAAAGTAAAGGACTGACTTCTTTGGCAGAGGAGGTTTCAAGGTGGCCTAATATCGACTCTGTCATGTGGTTAGAAATCTCTCTTAGACGGATCTCCAGTGAAAAACAGCAAATGGGGAAGGGAGAAAATTTTAAAAAGTAGTTTGAAGTGAAAAAAAATGAGCACCAGGAAACTTAATGCTAAGCCAGTGTTTGTGCTGGGAGAGATAATGAGATTAAGGAGATGCCTCATCTGCACTGGGGTAAAGGGAAGGGTACCCTCAAGGCAAGACCCCTTCCACTGAGGCTTCTGGACTAGTCAGAGGAAAGAGGACTTGTGATCAGACAAACCCAGGACCACCACTGTGCCCCAAAGTCGGGGGCAGGCTTCTGTATTTGCCTAACTACAGAAATAACGTTGAAATAGAAAGGACTGTTGTGATTTATATCCACTACACAGCCCAACAGGAAGGAAAACATCACCTTGAGCTCTGCATTGGGATAAGATGCTAGGGTCCAGAGTCCCTCGTTAGCCGTTTTCACACCAATATCTGACCGGCTGCCCTACTATCTGCAACTACCTAGAATTTTGACTGATTTCGTTAAAACAATCATTTTAGAGTTGCGTATGTTGTTTTAGGCCTCTAATCCCAGCATCAGGGAGGCTGAGGCAGGAGGATTGCCTCAAATTTGAGGCCAGCCTGAAGTACTAGTACATAGTTCAAGGCCAGTCTGAATTACAGACTAGGACTCTGCCTCACAAACAGACACAGAGACAAAGGTCTATTTCACTGGGCATGGTTGCTTATCCCAGCACTTGGAAGGCTGAGGCAGGAGGATCACCACATTCATATTCACACACGTTCTGAGGCAAGAAGAGACCAAATTTATTCAAGAGAGAGGAAGGCCAGCAAATAATTCCTATTGCCTGAACAAGCTAGGGGAATCACATTCAACCTTAAGATTTTTGTCAAAGCACCATTTCCTGAAGTCTTTCCTGACCTCAACGCAGGTCTCGCCTCGCTCCTAGAAGATGACAAGCGTACCCTAAATCTAGGGGCCCGGGCTGACAGACTGAGGAAGGTGAATTGGCACAGACGTGGAGGTGTGTGTGTAGGATGCTTCTGCACGTTCCCACGGGAAGAGAACCGGAGTTGCAAGTTTTGCAGCCCACGGAAACGGCAGGGGCGCGCAGAGCGGCTGCTGCGGAGCGGAAGTGCATCCCGGGAGCCGTTCTAGGAAACCCGGAGGACCCCGCGCGTCAGTGGCCGAGGGCACAGTGGGTATCGCGAGGTGCCCTGGGACGTTCCAGGGAGCGGACCGGCCCTCGCCAGCCGGGTGGCGATGGGGTGAATTAGAGCGAGAGCAGCGGCCAGGGAAGCTGGAAAGGGCGAGGGGGCGTGGGCCCGCTGCCCACCTGTTTCTCCAGCAAGTGCGGCCCGCGCGGATTGGCCGCAGTGCCGCGCGGCACCGGAAGTGGCCGGTGTCCGTCGCCCGTGACACCAGACAACAGCTGCGGTTCTGTGCGCCCCGCGGTGCAGCGCTCCGGGCCCGGCGGAGTGAGCGTGGGTGGCATCCGCCAGCGGTGAGGCCTCTCTGGTTCCATCCTGCCCGGGGGAGGAGGGCGCCGGGCTCCTGAGCGTAGGCCGGCCCTGACTCTGGTTTGCTGTGTGACCTTGGACTTTATGGCACTGGGGGCCCTTACTCCCTTGCCCACGGAGAGGGTGGAACCTGGGCAGTGTCAGAGCTCGCCCCCAATTCTGCTTCCAGGCCTTGTCAGCCAGGGAACTG
>LOJH01039884.1:3073-14741 GCA_001685095.1 Ellobius talpinus | reverse complement strand
GCCGTGCGGGAGCTGGGCCGGATGAAAAGCAGGCCTGCTCCCCTATCACTACACAGGCTGGTCTTGAACTCAGGGATCCACCTTCCTTTGACTCCTGAGTGCTGGGATCAAAGGCATGCGCCACCACCATGCCCGGCCAGCAGTTTCCTTTTTAATTTATTAATTTCCTGCAATTTCTGATAAGCTGTAGGCTCTCTGCTGTTCACAGAAGGGATACCCAGGCAGTTCTGAAGATAAGCTTCTCACAGCCTCCAAAGTGTTACCGTGTCTTTCTCTATGCAACTTTTCGGTTGTGTGCATGGTTCGGGGCCAGAAGGTATTGTTTCTCAGGTGCTGTTCTTTTTGAGACAAGGTTTTCCACTGACTTGGAGCTTTCCCAAGTAGTCTAGGCTGGCTGGGAGGTCCCAGGAATAATGTCTCTATTTCCTTAGAGCAGGGATTATGAACATGCACCAGGCTAGTTTCTGTGTGTGAGTTTGGGGGATTGAACTTTGAGGTCCTTATGGTTGGTTCAAAGCAAGCATTTTAGCCACTGCTCCATCTTTACAGCTCACTATGCAACCTCTTTAAAGAGGCCAGTGGAGAATACAGTGGGAGATGGGAGGCAATGGCTCTGCTTTCAACTTCAACTAAAATAAAAATGATCTGTGCAGGTGATCAAAGTGAGGATCCCTGCAGAAATGTCACCATGAGACAGGGGGGATTCATGGCTTTTAAAAAATTATATATTATTATAGTAGAGAAATAACTAATATGTCTGTATCATCTGATAAAAAACCCACAATTTTCTTCTTTACTTTCCCTTTTATGTCACAAATTTTATCATGGAGACTTGACCTGTATGAGACTGTTTTTACCCCAGAGAAGGGGCATCTGGGTTGATACCCATCCAGGTGACTAAGAATTCGGTGAGCCAGGTGGGAAGGACAAAGATGTTTCCTCCTCAGTTATGGCCGACAAGCAGAATCCTATTTTTTTCCTCAATGAAGCTTCTTCTAGATCATGACTGAAGCCCAGATAAGCTTCTCGGGACCTGCTGCTACAGAATCCATCAGAGAGCGCGCTCTGGATCATGGTGGGATTTGATTTATCAAATCAACTTGTTGCCCATCTAAAGCCTTTCTCTGCTAACTAGCATTACAAGCCACAGGACACCCGTCCATAGCCCCTCCGTTTCCACCGAATCGACAGCATCACAAAGCGGGGCAGTGTCCATCCTGATTGAAGGCTGAGTCACACTGAGAGAGGGGTCTCAGGGCTGAATGGAAATGAAGACGTAAATGTGAAAATGGAAATGCACAGAGGGGTGAGGATGGCAGGGCCCAGAGCTGGCTGTGAGCAGAATGAAAGCTATCAAAGACGCTATTGGTGAGAGAAGATAATGGAGAAGGCAGGAAAGCTCCGGGAAAATAAGACTTCATTTGCTTTCAGGACTCTTCTTGTGCTGGGAGTTGATTGGCTGTGATCGGTGGAAAACCTTGGTGATATTTTAAACGGGTTGCATTTATAGCTCTCATTAGAGAAAAGGAAGCAGGCACACACCCTGGTCTTTTGGAGTTTTCTTAAGAAGTTTCAGTATTAGCTGAAATGGGACAATGCTTTGATTTGGGACTAAGACATGAGCAGGGCGGTGGGTTTCATGGACCACAGGTGCCCTTCACATATTAGCCCCATCCACACTCACGACTATTAACTTTGCCAGCATTTTGCTTTAATCATTAAGCCCATGTGTAAATTTGAGTGCCGTGCTTGACAGTGACTGGATTTGAGGTCTTTTGAAGTTTTCGAGTTTTCACTCCTGTAATTTAGTTAGAGGGATATAGTTCTGGAATGAAGATACAGAACTGTCTATGTAATGCCTGCTGGCATCCACTGCCTCAAGGAGACAGATGATAAATAGAATTTGAGAGACTCAGGGATTAGAATGAATCGAATCTCCACACTGATTATTAAAAATTTAATTTATTTAGATATATGACTTACCTGTAAGATAAGAAAAACAGTTTCTTCTTAGATGTTCTGAAGAATAGATTAGATGATATGCTGCAAACTGAATGGGTCATGTGTGTGTGCATGTGTGTGCATGTATGTGTGCATGTGTGTGTGTTATATGCAGGTACCTGGGGAGGCTAGAGGCCAGTATCAGATGTCTTCCTCAGTGGTTCTTCCTTCTATTTTTTTGAGGCAGTCTCTCTCAATGTACCTTGAGCTTACTGAGTGAACGAGCTGGCTAGTGAGATCCTTCTGTCCCCACTTTTCCAGGATCAGGGTTAGATGCACACGCCACCACACCCGCTTTTAAGGGATCTGATCTCAGCTCTTCGGACTTGCACACCACACACTTTACTGACTGACTGATCTCCTTGGCCTGCTTGGCCATCTTCCTGCATCCAAACATTCCCACTGGAGTTGTGTGGTAAGGCATTTTTGTTTCCACCTTAAATGAAGCAAAACAACTTGGACCTCTGAGGGTTCTCTGGCCTGAGGTCAAGGCTCGTGTGGACTCACACGTGGCTAGTTGTCTTGGGTTTTCAACTCTGGATTCTGCTAGAAACTTGTTTGCCTCCTTGTCTTGTCTGTTAAAGATCTGGTTTCATTCCCTATCACTCCACAACACAGCCACAAGGTTGTTGTACACTGCAGACTTCACTGAAAGTCTGAACAATACAGACGTAGGATATAAAGTGCATTTGAAATGAAGTCAGGTTTTACAGTGTTCGGTACCATCCTCCCTTCTGTCTTCAGGGAATTCTCATGTACATCACGCTCCTTGAACTCAGGCAGACTTTCATCTTTTGGAGCTCGCGCCTATTGTTCCTTCTGCTGTCTCTCAGAACCTCCTGTCTCCAGGTTACTTAACTCCAGTCTCCATATATATCCCTAAAAAAATGAAAACTTCTCTTACCTGTTCATATAGCTAATGTAATACTTCATTTCCCATCAGGCTCTGGAATTTATCTTTGTGGAAATCCAGGTTTGCTTCAGTATCTTTTTTTTTTTTGACGTGACTCCCGACCTTCCTCTACAGTGTGGGAGTGCTGTGGTGGTTCATTTTGTAAAACAATATTTGTTATATCTTCCATACTGATCTGCCTGGTGTGGTGGTACATGGCTGTAACCTTAGCAGCACTGAGGAATTATAGTAAGAGGGTCACACAAGTTAGAATTCAGCTTAGATTCACAATGAGTTCAAATAAAGTCTTAGATGGGTGATGTAACATAGTGGTTGCATGCCCAAGGTGCTAGCTTTAATTCCCAGCCCTGAAAAACATAAGACCAAAACTGTCCCCATTAATCCTATAGCAGGTGCAAAGCTAATTATAAAATCAATGCAATGGATTTATTTAATCAATTCTGAATTGTACAAACAACAAGAACAGGGAGGGCCTGGAGATTGTCTCCAGTCTGTAGAGTATGTGGCCCCCAACCTTGCATTCTAGAAAAGTTGCTAGGTCCTAGGCTTGGCAGAAGAGCCATGATCCCAGATAGTAAGTAAACTGATTTGAGTTTGTGCTCCTGCATGAGTTAGCCAAAGCATGATGATTAACTAGTGATCCCAAAAGTGGCACAAGGCAACGAAGTAAGGAAGCCTGTCAAAATTTTGGACCAAATATCCAGAACTGGTTTGAGTATGTCACAGACATGGGGCATCCAGGTGGGCATGGGACATCCGGGGAAGGCCATTGCCTCTCTCAGGTATTTGGGCAGAAGCACCTTCTCAGACAGCTCCTCTCTGGCTATCCTCTGGACCACTTCTTCTCAACAATTCTCCTTCCATTTTCTCCTTTTCTAAAGCACTCACCGCCACTGGGAAGACTGTATGCATTATTCATTCTGTTCTGCTTTCTTTGTTTCCTACTGGAATATATGCAGCTTAGCATGTGATTCTGGGTCTGGTTTGTACTTGTGGACCAGCCTGGCCTAGAGCCAGGTTCATTGTGGACTTGGTAAATTTTGTTGACTGTTTACTAACAGCAGAGTTGGGGCGTTACAGCAATGCTTTGGTTTCTTCTGAGTGCTTTATTCTTGAAGAAGATTCATGTCCATCACCTCGGTTAACCTCCCACCAACCTGAGTGCTAGATAGAGACAGGTTTGGGGAAGTAATATGAGCTCTCTGGGTTATTATCTATAAGAAGTAAGCTGTGGGGGGGGCTTAATCCTGCTCTTTTGAGTCCATACTCAACTGTTTACCCCAAGTCACAACAAAGTATTGCTTTGTATTAAACATAACAAATACTTTGGGGCAGGAAGAGTGATAGAAGTATTCTGGGCTAAGTACCACGAGACTCTCTGTTGGCACATTATCCTCGTCTGAAATGCTCGGCGGAGAGAGGCTTGTCTGCCAAAGCGAGGACAGGTACCGGTGCACCACACCAGCTGCAGTCTCAGATGCTGAGGCTCTGTGCCAAAGGTAACAAAACCAGCTCAGACTCGCGGTGAGCTTTTCATGTGCAGGTCTTAATGAGCCCAATCGCTCCGGGGGAGAAATGTACCCATCTCTGAGGTGATGGGCTCGGGGACTCATGCTAAAAACTCATATCTGAGAAGATATTGGCAGCCACGTTTTTCTAGTGTTTATCATTAGCTCTTATTTTATTCATTTTATTTCCGAGACAGGGTCTTAACTCTGTAACCTAAGTTGTCTTGGAGCTTCCTTTATAGGCAGGCAGGCCTCACACTTGCAGCAATCCTGCCACAGCCTTCCAAGTGTTGGGAGTAGAGCACGAGGCATCACGCACAGCTCCAGGTTTTATTTTTCAGCGTTTACAAGCAACTCTGTTGGTGAAAAGGAGTGGAGCCAGGTTTGCACACCTTGCACACGAGGAGACTGAAGCTTGGATGAATGGAGCCATGAACTCAGTGTTAGACTACCCGTAAGAGGCAGGATGGGAGTTCTCTTTCAGCTTGAGAGTTTTGCAGCTAAAACCAATAAGGCGCTTATCTTTATTATCCAGAGAGTCACTGCTTATGCCCTGTCAGTGTATAAAGCACAAACCACACGGAGAGACACTCCTCCCCCGTCCCCCAGTCCAGTCCATATTCTGACTCAGGGCTCTGTGATGAGGTCTCAGGCGCTGCATTTCCAGCCAGGTGAAGCCGAGCTTGGGGCCAATCATGAGACTCCCCTGTGCAACCATGCTTCCTGTAGGGGTCACTCTCCCTGGCCAGTCCTGACCACTCTTCTGGTCATTTGTCCTAGGTCATGCTCTGTGGCCACACTGGCCTCCACCCTGTTCTCTCAGGAAGCTCTACACGCTCCAGCCTCAGGACTTTTGCACCTGCCTTTCCTTTTGCCTGTAATGTGTTTATCTCTAGGTATCTGTATCACCCAAGCTGCGTCTTCCTTCTGTAGGCTCTGACTCTGCCTCTCCAGCGAGGCAACCCCTGAGCTCACCTCTGCCTGCTGCTGCCTTGACCATCCTCATCACCTTAGAAAACACCGGCTAATAACACGCTTAATTTGCTCCTTGTTTATTCCCTGTGAGCATATAAAGTCCTAGGACCAATCTTCCTCTTGTATTAACTATTGTGTCCAGGAACCAGCTCCGGCAGGCTCTTCAAAAGTCCATTCTGCTGAATGAGCCCAAGTCAGGCTCGCTATTTTGTAAACGAAAACTTTCTTTCCTGTTTCATGAAGGGGTTTCATCTCTCAAGCGGACAGTCTTGTTTGAATTTTTATTTGTTTTTAAAAGGAAAGAATGCCAAAAAATGCCCCCATAAGGGTTTCAAGACTCCTATAAGTGACTTTCCTCAGCACTGTAAGAAAATACAGCAGTGCCATGACTCTCATAGTTTGGTCCTGGAACCCTGACTAGGGATGGGGAGGGAATGAAGAAAGGACATAGAAAAGAAATGACAGACACACGGATACTAAAAAGCTGGGGTCAAGTTGGACAGTCTTGTCCATCCTGATAGAGCCACATCGAGTACCCAAACAACCTGGGACCTCAGCACATTTTCTATCTGATCTCAGCAATCGACTTCCTCCAGCTAGGACCCACCTCCTCCAGCTAGGATTCACTTCCTCCAGCTAGGACCCGCCTCCTCCAGCTAGGATTCGCCTCCTCCAGCTAAGATCCGCCTCCTCCAGCTAGGACTCACTTCCTCCAGCTAGGACCCGCCTCCTCCAGCTAGGACCCGCCTTCTCCAGCTAGAATCTGCCTCCTCCAGCTAGGACTCACTTCCAAAGTTTTCAGGGGAGGGTTAGCTAGTCTCAGTAGGTGACTGTAGGGGAACAGTCTCAAACTGTAAACATCTTGGGGAAGGAACCTGCACACAAAAAGGCTAGTTTCTGTTCCACAGCCACCGGGATGCTATGGAGGGGAGCATGCCTGGCCAGGGTACTTGGGGGACAGCAAGGGGCAGAGGAGATGACAGCAGCCAAAAGCCTTTCTGGGACCTTCGTAACATATGTTTTTGAAACAGAAGAGGAAGTTTCGTTTATTTAAATGAAAAAATAATGTAATTTCAAAGAGTTGATCTCTAGAAATTCCAAAATAATCAGAAATCACAAGTCACGCAATCACCTGTAATTCACTACTGCTGTCATCATGCCATAATTATTCTAATACCCAGTGAAACAAATAGAACATTAGAAAATTCATGTATCTTTGCCTTTCTAGGTCTGGTTCCTGCCCTCTGCCACGAGTGTTAAGTATTTCTCCTTGGGCAACGGGAACAGGTGGACTGATCTTTGGCAAAATACATTTCAAGAACTACAGTTGGTAGGAAAAGGAAAGTCACAGAATGGGATACTTGAGCCAATGCACACCCTCGTGGTGCGGTCGTATGGTTGTCCCTTATGTAAGATGTTTTTAAGAGGAACGGGAGCATCAGAAAAATCACTGCTGTGTAAGAACAGCTCTCCATCAAGAAAATCTTTACACGAGAGGAAGAGATAACAATCTAAACTCATTTCAAGATAATGTCAATTTAATTTTACATATTCTCTTAAGGATCCAAAGATTTAAAAAAAAAACCTTTATGGTGCTAAGAGCTAGAGAAATACACACGCAGGTGGATTCAATTTTACTCATCGAATAATTGTGTAGATGAAAGAAGCCCTCGAAATGAATTAGATTCATGATTGATTAATGATTAGTTTCATTCATTCTTGGTTCATGGTACTTAGGCAGAAAGCTTTCCATACTGTGTTTGTTTGCAGAACTCCATCTGACTAACCTTTGGTGTTGGGGACTATATAAATTGGCAATTACATGCACTTTAAACAGAGGAATATTATGTAGAATTAAATTGTACAGTGGTTCAGGTTGAACCCAGTTCATCCTAGCAAGTCTTTTGCTTATTAAAACTGCAATGGCTATAAAATCTTTATATAACTCGAAGAGCTGTACTCTTTTACAAAACAATCACATTCTCAGGATGTGGAAAGAATGAGATATTAAAATATAGTTGAATCGTGAATGACATTGGCTGGCACAACTCTTTCCTTTTGCTTCTTTCACACGTAGCACTTAATTCTGGATGGTGCCCCTGAGGTATCTATCCTCGGTCCCTCCTATAAGGGAGGGGGGCAGACAGTGCATGGCTCCATGCTTTGTTATAAGTATTATAAGAAGGAAAGTTCATATTTTTCTTTAAATTCTACCCAGACATTTCCATTAAGAATATAAATATATTGGTTATGTTATAGGCTGATTATGTTGGTTAAAATTTTTCTTTTCTTCTCCTCCCTCTAAACAATCCATACCCCTCCTTGCTCTCTTTCAAATTCATGGCCTTTTTTTCCTCATTATTGTTGTTATTTGAATGTGTATATATGTATATTCATACGTATTCCTAAATATAACTCAATAGTCTGTATAGTGCTACTTGTATATATGTTTCTAGAGCTGCTCTTTCCGGGAAAGACTGTTTTTTCCCCCACTTTCAGCATTTCTTAGCTGCCTGTAGTTCCTTGTGTAGGGTTGAGATCTCGTGTTGTGTTGTTCCCCAGACCCCTCTACTTCCAAATGTCTATTGTTGTTCCTATTCAGTTCATATTCAAGCAGCCATTTTGGTGAGGCTTTATGAGTGTAGCTTCTGACCTTATTCATTAGACACAATCTCAGAGCCAAACTCCTTGATCCTCTGGTTGTTCCAGTCTTCCCACTCCCTCTTCCCTGAGTGTTAGGTGCTGGAGTTGTTTTTCAGATGTATCCACTGGGACTGGATCCATAACTCTGCGTTTTGACTGGTGTGGTTTTCTGTAGTCATCTCCATCTGTTGCAAAGAGGAGTTTACTTGATGAGGTGTGAGGACTACGCTTATCTATGGGTATAAGGACAAACATTTAGAATGTAGTTAGGGATTATGCTGGTTTAGTGAAGTGGTGGTTGTAGGTCTCCAAGATCCATGACTTCACTATACTTGGGCAATTGGCTTGGTTTCCAGGCATGACTTCCCTTGTGTTGATTTCGTTCTAGAGAGTTGTTGGTTACTGCCAAGGTATGTGTGCCATGCCACTATTTCACCCTTGGGTTACAGTGCTGCGGTGTTCATTGTTGTGGTTCACAGGTATAGTGAAGGAGGACCATTGGTTGCTTTTCTCCTTTGGAAACCTGCATGTTACTTTTTGTACCATGAAAGCCAGTCCTCAGGGAGGGGTTATTCAGGTCAGGACCAGCTTAGACATTAGATTTAGGCAATTTAAATAAGTTTTTTTCTTTGTCCTTTTTTATTTTAAAAGTAGAATGAGAAAGACACTAGATTTACTAATGAAGGCTACCATATATAAAATTATATGACCAGCAGCCCACACTTACAGAAGGTTGACCATGTAGCAGGTGCCTTCCTAAATGCCGCCTGGAAGTCACAAAGTAGGTACACTTATGGCAATCGTGTTCATATTAATAGTGTGCAGTGCTAGGAGGCCCAGAGACCACTCTACTTATTGTACAGAATTTCCCAGAAACTCTGATAATTACAACCAAGTAAATTTAGAAATGCCACATAGAACACAATATTGGAAAATTTCTTTGATAACTCTGGAAATTGTCACAGTGAAAACAAATTCCCCAGCAGTCTTCCTGTGATGAAATAGAAATGTTAATAAAAATATCTTAAAATAATGCACAAAGTGTCTTCTAGCTGGGCAGTGGTGCTACTGGTGCATATCTTTAAGCCCAGTCAGTATTTGGGAGGCAGAGCCAGGCGGATCTCTGTGAGTTCCAGGCCAGCCTTGTCTACAGGATGAGTTCTAGCACACTCAGAGCTGTTACACAGAGAAACCCTGTCTCAGAAAACAAGCAAACAAAACAAAACCCAAACTAAAGTGCCTCCCTCCTTTCTTCTTATTAAAGGATCACACTTACTAGTACCCAGAACAGGTGCCTGTGGAGTACTTTTGGAGAATCTGCTGATACAATCCCACAACTCTGGGAAGAGCTGGTACATGGGGGAGGAGTTCATAATTTGATATTCTCTCTGAGGGGGCCCATTTGTAATGTACCCAGCAACACTCTGGAAAAGAGCTATAGTTAATTTGATAGAGATGAGCTTCTCACCATGGTATAACAATAACTTCAAATCGGTGGAGAGCTTGTCATTGAACACAACAGTAAGTACTTCCGCAAGACACTAATCTAGGTGTTTAAGATCCAGCTGTGGGTGAGATAGACCCCGTCCCTGTCCCAGGAAGGAGAAACACAGTGGATAAAATAATTAAGTTCATGATAAAGCACATGAGAAAGATGATGATCTCAAATCAAAATTTTTAGATTCCTGAAAAGATACTTCGGGAGGGTCCTGTAAAACCACAGACAAGGCATGTACTAAAATGAGAGGGTAGGACAGAAGGAACCTGCCTGGGCACCAGCAAGGAGGTCTGTATGGTCTGGAGAGAATTAGGAAGAGTACTGCAGCCAGTGACAGGCAGTGTCCGTGGTTTCCACCCAGTGCTAACATTTTGAAAGGATTGCACTGAAAAAAAAAAAACCAAAATCAACCTCCCCCAAACCTTTCCTAAGAAGATCTTTTGTTGAGGTAAGTTTTGAGCTAAGTTTTACTGTTACTACTGAGTGTCTGCATATGCATAAGCTCTGCATTAGCATTTTTTAATATTTATTCTTAAACAAACATTGTGTTCCACAGGAAAATTAAGTCAGTTAATCCTTAGTTACGCTCCCTTCCCCAGCGAATAAACTCACAGCCATTCGTGCTGCCTTAGGGACAGAGCCCATCTCCCACCTCAGGGCCAAGTGTGCGCTAACAGGTTTGACACAACAAACAACAGGGGGGGTGGCAGAGACAGAAATTGAAACAAGCTCTACAAATTCTGTCATTCTGCATGGCATCTTAATGATGGCCATCCCTTTGTTTGTTTACTTGTGTTTTCAATTTCCAGTAGCACAGCAGAGTTAGGACTATAAGGTATCACATTTTTGTTTGGCAAGTGAACATCTTGGCCCACATGTAAAATATTTATTCAACTTGGAATGATTTTTTTTAGAATAGAAATCTTATTTATTTTGTTGATATTTAATAATTTAATAACTAGATATTTAATTAACATTAAATTGAAATGCTATTTTTTCTGAGGCAAAGAGTAGATAGGTATATTTCTCCTTTTTTATTAAAACAATACTTGAAAATTAATTAATTAATTAAAAATTTAAAATGAAAATCTACTAAAGAAAAATTAGTTCATTACTGTCATTCTGTTTCTGTACCATAACACTTCTTTAGTTCTTTGTTCATTGAGAAATTTTATTACTGTCAGGCAATGAACATCAAGTCAATTAAAGAAAAATTTCACTGTTTCTGAGTCTTTTTTTTGACCATCATCATTATTAATTACATGACTCTTCCTAAAACTAATTCTGTTGTAAGAAGAAGAGAGAAAAATGGCCTGCACCAAGTGTCAAATACACTAGTTACATCTTTGGACTTGAATGGGACTGAGATTCCCATTTGGGACGTTAGATTGATCTGCCCAGCTAATCGTCTGTCTCACGACAAGGCTAATAACTTTCAACCAGACATTCCCTTATTGTCCCTGCTCTAACAATGTTATCTAACCCTTCCTTCCAGAAACATGTCAAACAAGAAAAAGATCTTGGAATCAGCTTTCTCAGGAGTGTCTTCCCTTGTGGTAAATTTGAAATAAAATTTGGACTTTTCAATTAATTAATCTGAAAAATTGCATATGATAGATACACATCCTGTTAAAAAAAAACAGGGCTGAGAGTGTAGCTCAGTGCGAGTGCCCTTGTCTAGTAGGAGTGAGGCCCTGGGCTTGATTGGCCTGCACAACAGTCTCTCCTTCCTCCTTTCTTCCCCACCCCATCTCTTACAACCAGACAAAGGCCAAGAGTAGAACAGGAGCAGTAGGCGCCACGGGTGGCAGTTTCACATGGAAAGGTTACAGCCACTATTGCAGGGAGCACTTGGGCAAAGACGTGAGAGACAGGAAGGAGTTTATCGTGTATAAATGCCTGAAGGCAGACATTAGCGGTGAGTTTGAGATTATAGCTGGTAGCACACACCTTTAATCTCAGCACTAGGAAGGCAAAACTCTGTGAGTTCAAGGCTAGCCTGGTCTACAAAGTGAGTTCTAGGATAGTCAGGGCTATGTAGAGAGCCAGAGTGAGAGTGAGCGAGCAAGACAGTGAGTGAGAGAGAGAGAGAGACAGAGAGAGAGAGAGAGAGAGAGAGAGAGAGAGAGA
>LOJH01039882.1:3191-14741 GCA_001685095.1 Ellobius talpinus | reverse complement strand
ATCTATCTATCTATCTATCTATCTTCCACTTATCCCTCTATCTGCCTCTCTCTCCCTCTATCCTCATGAACAAAAATGTTAGCTGACAGGATATTCCTCACTCATTCCATTCTGCCTCATGTCTTAGAGTAGCACGAACTCACCGATAATGAGAGTATGTTGCTTAGCAGACAGCCTCTATGGTGGTGGTTCTCAACCTGTGGGTCACAACCCTTTGTGGTAAATAAAATATCCTTTCACAGGGTCACATAGCAGATACCCTGCATGTTAGATACTTACGATATGATTCATAACAATAGCAAAATTACAGTTATGAAGGAACAATGAAACAATCTTATGGTTGGGGGTCACCACAACATGAGGAACTGCATTAAAGGGTCTTAGCATGAGGAAGCTTGATAACCAGTGCCCTATGCTATAACACCTTAGAGGCATTATGGAATATCAGTGAAGATGCTCACTATCATCATCCCTTCTGATCCCCTTTCCCATCTCTGTTGATAGTCCCAGAGTTGTGCTCACATTCCTGACTGCATGCTGTGGTAAATACTGCTCTTGGGAAGGACTACATTGTTTTGGGCTATGGTCTACATGGAAGTAAGAACCTCTTTCCAATGTACTGAAATAGAGGGATTTAGAGTTTATTCCACAAATAAAGAAACTATCATGGGGTGGTAGGGGCTTAGCTAAGCAGCCTTTTCATGTGGTCCTAAAATATGATTGTACATTCTTATTCACAAAATCCCTTACAGAAAGAATTTTATGGCCTTCAATGCTGACTGTTCTCTAATAAAATATTGTCTCTGAATTGTAATCGCCTGCATCATTTATTTATTCTGTGCAAATCACAGGCTACTGGTTTTACCCATCCACAGTTTTTGGATGAATTAGCAGTAACACTTTGTCACCTAGTGTTGGTGGGAATTAGGGAAGAAAATGTGGCCGCACACTGGCAACAGTGTTTCCCTTTGTTTTGTTTTAAGCCAGGAACCATCCTGAGTGCCTGACAGCAAGAATGCACAAGCTCTCAAGGCTCTGCAGTGAAACCTGGACTCAAGTCCAGCAAATACTTGCAGCTAATGGGCTTTGTAAGACTTAATTAACTCCTGCAGGAGGGGTTCTTTGTGATGTTAAGATTGTGTAAATCCTCAAAGGTCAAAGATTATGAAGATGGAACGGGTAATAACTTCCAATACATGTCTTAACGGGATCAGAAGGACATGTGTGATACTTCAAATCACAGTTGTTTCATTATTAAAACCCTGAATTAACTGATGGTCACTGCAAGGTTTATTTCAAGGACTGCATTAGGAGTGTTGGGGTGCTTTTGTTTGCCTGTTTGTTGTTTGCATTTGGCTTTGAAGGTTTCGTAGTTAGGGTAGATACATCTGTAGAACTAGGTTAAGCAGGAGATGCTTGTATTTTTCCTTCCATATTGTGTCTATAGATTGGCCTGGAGACCCCACTAACAACACAGTTGATGCCTGCCTTAGGGTATGTTTTAAATACATGTTTACAGATTCCATGTTTTCTGCTATTTTGAAGCTTCCCATTGACAATCTTGAGCATTCTGGTCAGACTAAACTACTGTTCTGAAAATGATTTAAATGTACAATGTATTAAGAAGTTTTTCATGATTCATTCAGTTATTGCACAAAATAAATACATTTTATTCAATAAAATTAAATACCCACTCATTCTAAACTCCAGGAAAAGAACAGCAAAGAAGACAGTGCATGTCATACAGATCTTGTTTCTTATAATACTAAGATAAGTGAACAGCGACGTGAGATATGTGATGGACAAACCGCCAGGATGCCAGATACTTTAACTAAAAACTGAAGGAATGGAATCGATGCATTAGGTATATTCGAAACTGTGAAAGTCAAAATGAAATTATACACCATTCCTTAAGTGAGAAGGCTCACAGACCATCCTGGAAACTCTAAGAATACAATACAGTCTTAGCTGTGGCAAAGGGAGAAGATGGGAAAAGCAGACAAGAATCTTTCACAAGGTATGTACATGTTGCTCTGAGACTCCTTTGAGCCATTTGAACATTCTAAAGGTTTGAAGTTAATGTTTAAAACTGCATTTTCTCCAGATGTCCCATCCTGTCTCTATGAATTAACGTGTGTATGAAATCCTGGGAGACACAGAGCCCAGCCAAGAAGTAAGGTCTAGAGGAGGAAGTACAGGACTCAGTTAAACAGATCCAGAAGACAGGATTAAAGACAGACATTGAAGATGTTTAGGGTAAAGAGTTAACCAGATTTCCTGATAGACTAGAAAAAATAGCAGGTGGAGCCAGCAGCCAGCAGTGATTAATCTAGACTCTGATTTACATTTCCACCCAGGTGGTTGAGGTATCATGCACTGGCTGGAAAATAAGAAGAAAAGAGGAATTTCATGGGAGCTTAAATTGTCATTTCTGATTAGGTGGTGGCCATGTTTATATCTTTTATACATGTGCTTTAAAAAAAATTGAGTCAAATATGAGTCCTATCACCCTTCTAGCCTAGTAACACCTGGATATCAAAGCCCACAGGCATCACAGATATTGTATCCATGGATTTTTGTAGATAGACTTTAAATTTCTCCAGTTATCTTTAACACTAACTCTGGTTTATGATAGTCTTTGATAAAATTTATAAGATTAGTCCCAAGCATTCCCTTTCAACAGAACTTGAATAATTTTCAATAACCCTAAAGAAATTTATCAGAATATTGGAAAAAATTTTATATAAAAGCAAATACCAATTTTCGCTTAAATTCACAGTGAATTCCTCTGTTTCCAGTGTCCAGCAGTAAGGGGTTGACTCAGAAGTAGCTCCGCTTGCCTCTGAAACTCACTATTTCTACTCCTGCATTAGGGCTGGCTCATCTTCGCCACTGTTGTGGAGTTTCAAAAATATCTGTATCTCGTTGGTTGATATGAGCATCATGATTACTTTAGACTCGAAAGTTCCAGCACTCGGATCTTTTGTCTGGCAAATGGGATTCGCCTTGTATTTTAAAAAGCAGGGTGTGTATTTATAAAACGTGCTAAAACAAGTGCTTGTGAGAGTGTATGCCCTTATACCCTCTTAGAGCCTGGCCTAGCACAAACTGCCCATCCTGGGGGGACAGGCTCACAAAGGTGCATGCTCTGTGGAGGTGAGAACACTTGAAACAGCATTTGCATCTGCTGTAAGGCTCACAATATAATGGATTTCTAACTAATTAGCATGATTTCCCAGACTGAATTATCCCACATGGAGGAGTAGCTGGATATAAAAATAAATTTGATTATAATGTGCATAAATTGCTCATTTCTCACAGAATTATGGCTTTTTCTTAAGTGAATGCCCAACTTCCCCAAATTGTCAATGAAAATGTGTTTCTAAATGGCTGCTCTTTTTGGGGGCTGCTCTGCTTTCCGGGAGTTTGGCCACTCGTGGCAGCTGCTTTGTTAGAACATGACAAGCACAGCACATCAGGCAATGAGTGTGACCTACATTCTGGGTGTTTATGAGTTCTGCAGAAATTGGGTAATTTCCCTCACTGTTTTGTTCCTCGGTTGATATGAGGGGTCTCGAGCATCATTTTGGGTAATAAGTCCCTGGATGCTCAGAGGAGAGCATGACGCCTACAGAAGAACAAGATAAAAAGGTGTGAATCCACTTTGGCACATTTCTTCCAGTCTATGCCAGGATTTGTTCGAATAGGATAAAATAAATCAATGACAAGCATGCTCCTCTATTGTGTGGAGCTACGATTATCATGACTTATCCAGAGGACAATTACCCAACAAAACGAGCTGGAGGAGAACCGAATGCAAATGACAACTGACCAGCACTGTGTTCTGTAATCCCAAGGAAGAAAAATTAATAGAAAATCTACAACAGTTAATAGGTAAGATGTGGACAGGTTGATTGTAGAAGAGATACTACATGTATGTGTGATTGTTATAAGGACACATCAGTCATCCAAGCACAAATTCATTTATTTTCTATGCATATTTACTACATGTGAGCTACAAGGATTCTATATAGCACACACCATTCTTAGTATCTCATATGCAGATTTCTAAGAAGCATGTGACACAGAAACACACACCCTATTCCTTTGTCAAATAGACCTGGGAATCAGTAGATAAAGAAAGCTAAACATGATTACTTTCAGATTTCTTTAGAATTTATTCCTTCCCAGATTTTTTAAAACGAAAGACACCTTGTTTTAAATTTCAAACCTAATACACATTCAGGAATTTTTTAAAAAAATATCACACATAGATCCCATTTCAGCAAAAATGAAATTATATAAGAGAAAATGGCAGTAAGTGGTTTATGATAACAGGGAAATCTAATGTTCTTTATTGTCAACACCCAATCATCATAATGTGGGGAGTGATACAACGGTGACTTGCTGACTGTAGTGTCACATGTTGTGGTAGGTAGTTGATGTGTACTACATTCCTGAAGACAAGTTTTGAAGTTATCTATTGCTATTCCTATTTGCAGGTAAGAAAACTAAGATTCCCAGTACTGAGGATTCTGGAGAGTGTACACGGCTTGTCATTGTCAGGGACTATGTCAACCACCTCTGCATGGTACAATGTGTAAGTCATATACTGCATTATTCTTTAGCTTACCGCATGAATTACTAAGGATGGAACTTCTAAGACAGTGGCTCTCAATTTGTGGGTCGTGACACCTTTGGAGTCACATGATCCTTTCATAGGGGTTGCCTAAGACCATTAGAAGGCATAGATACTTACAATATGATTCATAACAGCAAGAAAATTAGAGTTATGAAGTAGCAATAAAAATAATTTTCTGGTTGGGGTCACCAGCACAACACGAGGAACCATTATAAGGCTTGCAGCATTAGGGAGGTTGAGAGCCACTACTCTAAGTGGAAAGGCGGATATGGATGTTATCAAAAACGATGAACACAGTAATACCTGGGTATTGGGCCAGCTCCTAATTGCATCAATGCTTGTAGCAAAAAGAGGGAGATGACTTTCGGAGATAACATTTGCTTCTTTTCACACTTTCTCAGGAAATTATGGCTGGATATGATTCAATAGAACTAAAGGATGCTCACAAAAGAAAATGGGTGACAAAGTCAGGGATAAAGATCCAGAAATAAAGTCACATGCCAAAGTAAAAGGGGGGGGCACTCTGTGTTAATATCATTAAGTTTCTAACTGCAGAAGAGAACTGTAGTTTCAAATATAATTAGTATAGCATGGATTCGGGTGTTATGGTAACAATAAGTCTACTTGTAGTGTCTTCTCCAAATCATAAGCTTTGGATATTTTGTGATCATATAGAATACAAGGTCACCCTCCAATTTTTAAGCATTCCCACTAGTATAGATCCCAATCGACTACTTGGACATCAATATAAAGCTAGATATTTGGAAGCACAAAATTGCTTAAAAAGAAGACGGGGACCTTATGGTAACACTAGATGACCAAGCTGAGTGTTCTATGTGTCAGAAGGTAATGTGGACCATATTATTATGCCTTGTTACAACAATATTACCATTCCTCTTCATTTACACTGGCCCTGAAAAGCATGGGTGAATAGTTAGTTGGTCATTTGCTGGGAATTTGCCTGGGTATGGAGTGAGTAGGCATGAGCCACCCCCACAGTGTAGTTAGTGATGACCAGCAGTACACTTGTGGTCTTCACATGGTCTGACAAAGCCAATCTGCCCTCTTCCAGCCAACCAACCTGACAGGGAGTGTTGGACACATACACACGCACGCACGCACACATGCACACAATTCCCTGATTCCCAAATCCCATCTTAATTATTTGTTGGAGGCTCCAGTGTCCGATTTCATCAGTGAGTTTGTTCCATTTGGGTGAAAAAGTTTATTCAGAATACTATGGAGACTTATTTCCAGACATGGGTGGAAAAAGAAGTGTGCTTCTGAAATGAAATCTTCCATTATTCACAGAAACTATAAAGCCACTGCTTCTACGAGCGTCCCAGCTATCACAGGTTTCATTTAAAACAAAATATAACACTTATTATATTCACCATACTGTAATCATAACCTAGTTTAGCATTTTGATTTACTGGTATTTCTACCTACTTTATTTTAGTACTTAATTTGTTACCTTTTTTAGTGTGTTACATCTCAGTATTTTAATTATACTCAACTGAATGTATCCCAATGTCTCAGCATGTTTCATTATTTGTATTAGTGGAAAAGCACATAAAATCAAATCACATGCTGACATTCTATAATTTGTACTGTGTACCTCTAAAATAGATTTCTATAGATACAGCAACTATTCTGGGGCTAAAGATATGCTATTTTTTAATTTTAACTGAATTTTAATGTACTCCCAAAATAAACTTTATGAGTTTTCATGAGAAAATGTCTTATCTGATTATTCATATTCTACAATTATTAACTGCTCCTATTCTGCACTTGATTGAATTGTAAAAAAGTAAAGTCTTTCCTAACCTCAGGGAGTAAGCTGTAATTTGTGCACATTTTTACTTTTCCATATCTAAATCAGAGATTATGTTAGATCTACTGAAATATCAAGTATAAATAAAATATATTTTTTATAGAAATGAACATTACCATTTAATTTGGGCAGAAACTCTATGGCTATGTTGCTTTGCTCACCATATTTTTTTTCCTGAGTTAAGTAGATATCCTTTATCAGAAGGTGCTTTAGACTCATTTCTTTTTCATTGGGAATTACTAGCCAGATGCACAGAAAGAATTATGGGGGCCTGTATTTATTCTTAGTTCCCCTCTAGAGGACTCAGGTGTATTTTGTTTTTGTCAAAACCACTTTTCCATCATTTGGTCTCAAACTAGGATTCCCAAAATGAATGATTCGGTTTGGTCGCTAGGCTCCATCTAACTTATAAAAGGCAGATAAATACAGATAAATAATGGAGAACCCTGCGAAATATGATTCTTCTTTGAAGGATCAGAGTACACAGAGGATATTAGTATAAATTTTATCACTGATTAGGGTTTTCTTTGCTGTGACATATACAATTGCTGGAAAGAGGAGTCCTGGGTCCCAGGGAAGATATGGAGGAAGTCAATAAGAGGCAGACCCGTAGACAAGCAATGACTTTTCAGGTGACGAGAATAAGCAATTTCCTGAAGGAAGATGAAAGCATGTTCCGTTTTCATAAAAGGAACACAAAATAAATACAGCATTATGATGGGGATTGAATCTTGCTAAACACAAAGCAGAACGCACAGCCCGTGTGCGGTGATGTTTATCGCTAAGGCCAGGTACCGGGGAGAAGTGTGTGTGTGTGATTTTATCTGCTGAACACGACAGACAGTGGGCAGCACTTGTGTATTTATGGGTCAGAGTATAGAAATTTCTCTTGGGAAAATGAATCTGGCAGTGTAGAGAACGCAGAGGGTACGATGAGAGAGGTACAATTGCAAGGCTACCAGAGAAACACCGGGAAAGGTTCATTCAATAGAAGTTCATAGCATTGTGTAGGGAGCAACAAAATGGAGGACATTGTGCTGGACACTGAGTCAGTGAAGGTAGATAATTCTTTTTGGTTTCTGAAGTCATGGACTGGTATATGGGTAGTAAGATTAAAAGGAGAAGGAGAAACCAACCAGGGGAGATGAGGGAAAGAGATGGAAACAGAAAAGTGGAAGGAAGATGGGGCTGCAGGGAATTAGGATGCAGGGGCAATGAAACTGAGGAAGGAAAGAAAAATATTAAACTGTAGAAATAGAATAATTTTAAAATATCTATACAACTATATGCTGATAGGTCTAAATTCTTCAGAGTCATGTTCTTTTCTGGAAAAATATAAAGAATTTAAATTAGCCCACTGGATATAGAATATTGGTCTTACAAGAATCTTTTTTCTTCACAAAAACTCAGGAAGGATGTGAATCACTCACATCATGTCCCTTTAGGGCCCCCTCTATGTGGTTACCTCTCTTTTCCAACATACTAACTCAGTGCAGTAAATTCCAAGGACCCCCAAACATGCAAATCCACAAGATGGAAAAAAACATGGGACTCAGAATTACTAAGTCAGGTAGACTCTGTGCAGCCTAACATGACAGAGACTTGAATGGTGACTGTATTTGAGTCCATTAAGATCACCATCACTGAAATGGAGAAACATCTAAGACCACCACCAGTAGAACAGACAGATTTGTCTCATTGGATGCTACACTAAGTGCTCAAAGCAGGAATATTGGACGAAAATTAAAATTACTAGGTTTGGGGAAAATATTCCAATCAATTTTAGAAGTTACAAAATTCTGATAGCATGTATGTGTTTATGAAACAAGTCATTAATATAATCTCACTTATGGGTTATATAGATTTATTATTACAAATTACATTCAAAGGATTATGACCCTTAATTGTGATGATATGTTTATTAGAAGTCAAATGGATTGCCTAAAATTTTATAAAATATTCATTCAATAACTTACTTTTAAATTTTAAAAAGATTTATTTATTTTTGTTCTATGTATAGTATTTTGCCTGAATGTAGGTGTTCTTTTAAATTTTAAAAAGATTTATTTATTTTTGTTCTATGTATAGTATTTTGCCTGAATGTAGGTGTGGACACAACATGTGTGTCTAGTGTCTGTAGAGACCAGAAGAGGGTGTCAGATTCCCTGAAATGCGATTACACAACTATGTAAGTATTGGGACCTGAATCAAGACCCTCTGCAAAGGCAGAAAGTACTATTAACCAATGCAGCATCTCCCAGCTCCTCAATCTTTTATTTTTAATAACTCTAATGTATAAAGATAACTAAAAGATACTTGAAAATGCACTCAAATTTTATTTTGAAATTTTAGAAAGTCCTCCTAGCAAATTAAAGTGTCTATCAAGGATATATGAACTGATCTCAGAAGCCAGTATCACAACTGAAGTATTCAGATACATCGGACGACAGATAGACTTTCACATACTGTTCCAATCCTGTTCTCGTCACAGACACTAGGTAAAGAAATCAGTCTAGATACTCATTAACAGAGGAATGGATAATGAAAATATGATAAATACACAGAAGAAAATGTTCCTCGGATGAAAAACAAATGAGTAGAACGGTGGAATATTAGATTAAGAGAGGGGCTCAGGCTCAGAAATAAATGTACCATACGCTCTCCTTCACATATGCATCCTGATCTCCAGCTCTCAGACCCTGTGTATCAAGTTGGGAATAAATATGGGCGAAGACGAGGAAACTAGAAATGGGCACTTGAGATTAAAAAGAGATCCAGTAGGGGGAAGATGTGGAAAATGACAGGACGAAGTGGAAGGGAGACTCTGGTGATGAGAGAGCCCAATGGAGGAGAAGGAACAGAGAGAGAAATTGAAACTGGGGTTGAGGTGGGCTGGAAATCAACCAAATGAAAGAGCATAAAAACTTGATCTTAAAACCCATTACTCTACAAGTCCAATTAAAACACATGAGATGATGTATTCATATACATTGAAGTACGCAATAACACAGGAGTTTTTTCAGTCTCCGTTAGTATCCTATAATGTTATGAATTTTCACAGGGGGATAACAATAAAAATTTTAAAACACGATTTAAAATTTATAAATTATATGATTAGTACTTGTACAGTAGCCAATTACCAACTATCAACTGAAAAATAGTTGGAATCACTCTGTAATTCTACAGATTAGTAGCCTTAACATATTTCTTCAGTGGCTCAATATCATAAACCCACAGAAAAATAAAGCTACAAGTATGCCAATGTAAAGATGTGTCCTGAAATTATTTTGTCTCTCTTTAAGTTTTTAGTTAAAAATTGCCTTTTAAATATCAGCTCAATTGTAAAATTCTTTAAAATTGTGTGTATATGTGTATGTGGGGGACTGTGCATTGAGGTACATTGCCCACAGATGCCAAAAGAGGCCATCTGATATCCTGGGGCTGGAGGTGGAGGACCAAACCTCTGTCATCTGCAAGAGCAATATATGCTCCTAAACTTGAGCCATCTTACCATCCCTTGTCTACTAAATCTGATATTTGGATGTAATGAGGTAATAAAATTCATCAATAACAATGATTAAGAAACAACAATCAAAATAACTTCTATGAACAAAAATTTGCACAGGATACTGAATTTTGTTACAGGCATTTATTAAACTTGTGTTAATGTTTAACATCAGTAATATATTTTAAAAGCCATTCAAAAAGGAAGAAAAATGTAGATTTTCAATAATTGTCATTCGCATAAAGAATTGTTCAAAGATAGAAAAAATAATTCTACCTAACATGTTATGCACATGAAAACTCCAACCTAGAGTCATACAGAACATCATATAATAATGCGTTAAAATATATTTACCAATCCAAGGAAAGATATTTTCTTAATATTAAGGATAAATAAACATGACACCAATACATGTGAAATTTCAAATTAAAAATATTTGAAATGTGAGAAAAATATTAAGTATTTATAATATATGTGAATTTAATAAGAGATCATATTAATTTTGTTATATTTTTGTAAAGAACTATTGGTGAGTGAAAAAATAAACACAAACAACCCAGACTGTTTTAAAAGTTATTGGTACAGCCATTGCTGAGTCCACCAGATTCTAAGACACAGTCACACCAACAGCCCTGGTCAACCTTAGTGGATCACAAGATAAAATGACTTTGTCATGGATCTGAGAAAGAGATTTATGTGTAAGAGTGTTTGAAAGGAGTGATATGGGGATTAGAGGTGAGTGTTGTAGGTAGGCACTGTATTTGTGTGTGTGTGTAGGCTATGTGGGTATATGTACATAAACATATGTTTGTGAAATTTTCTACAAACAAATTTAATTGATGAATGGAAAGAGAAAAAGGAGGAGGTTAAAACACAGGTTAAAAAAATTTAAACATGAAAAACTGCACAAAAATAATTATCATAAAGTGAAGGTAAGTTGCAATCTAAATACACCTTTTCTTCTACCCAAATGGCAAAGACTAAAAGACTACCAGTGAGGACACGCATTGGAGGGAAGCAGATGTAGCTGTAGAGTCTTGCAGGAGCATCATTTGGCACAGCCCTCCTGAGTGGTCACATGCAACAAGTTCCCTAAAATGCAAATGATGTGCAGACATGCATAACTCTGATAATTATTTTCTTCACGTAAAAAGCAATACAAATGAAAGTAATAATTTACAAGCACTATTGCAAATTTTCCTTTCTGATTGGGTACTGTGTGCAAAATAGACATGTAAATTAAACATAAAAATACATTCCATCTACTTGTATATCATATTATTTAAAATTCTTTCATTTTTATCCTACACTGATAAAATATACCAATTTTTAGAAGACAGAAAAAAGTCTTCATTTATTATTCTCAAAATACACTATTCAAGAGAAAAAAAATTCATTATTCAGTTGAGCAGAAAATGTTAAAAAAAACCAATTAGCCCTCAGGCACTGTTCTTGACAAAGTGAGGACTCACACAGAGCAACAATCATCCAAGTGGCTATGGTTCGCTAACTGAAGAGTGAAGAGAGAGAGAGAGAGAGAGAGAGAGAGAGAGAGAGAGAGAGAGAGAG